>JALIGW010000006.1:51282550-51387550 GCA_023053685.1 Diadophis punctatus similis | reverse complement strand
CATTCTCCCTGCCCTTGGCACCTATAGCTGCAATCCCACTAAAGGAACTCATTGAATGGATAGCATGAAATTGTACATTCTGTGGTGTGTTCACTTTTGATCAATAACTATACTATGCAATTTTATCCACTTTCTTGCTAGTTCCTAATCTCATTTTTTAAGGACTGATAAAAGAACTTATCAATTTTTTTTGACAAGGTGTGCCTTAACTATGACTGGCTTTAAAAGACTCAACACTTTCCACCAGAGCTGTTTTGTGACTAATATCTGAACTTGAGATGCAGAAATTGTTATGGCGCCATTATGATCAATTTTTAATACTTTCTGCTGTTCATAACAACCTGTACTTTTGAAAGAAAAGTGCTTTTCTAAATCTCTGGAAAAAGAAAGAAATCTATTGATTTCAGTGACTATTCTATTTTCAGGTAACATGCCTTATTCTTTTTTATTTGCAAGACTTTCAAACTTTGTGGGATTTCAAACTGAAAGAAGGGGTGTAAACGTGAAATTAGGATGTGGTGCATATTTAATTAAATTTAAACAAGCATTGCTCTGGGACTGTGAGAAAGCAACCTTTTTGAATGGATGAGATTTTTCAGCTTGGCGTTGCCATAACATATGAGCTCTCGTCCAATATTCTTAACAAACCTATGAATGCTAACTCCTATAAAGCAGAAAAAGTGGGCAACCATTTGCAGCCAAATTGGGGTGGGGTCAGGAATTAGACCTCTGTGGACAGGCATGCATAATAAGCCACACTGATATTAAAGTGACAATTGTGTTTCATGGTGTCATGGGCAAATGATACAATTACAGTATGTACTTGTGTCATAACATGACACAGATGTTTTCATTGGCCTACCAGTCTGCTTCTATGAATCTCAAGGCCCTCAGGGAAATGTATCACTAAAATGGGGCTGAAATGTTCATCCTATTTTTTATAAGTTGGGAGGGATGATGATGATGATGATGATGATGATGATGATGATGATGATGATAGCAATAGCAATAGCAATAGCACTTAGACTTATATACCACTTGACAGTGCTTTACAGCTCTCTCTAAGCGGTTTTACAGAGTCAGCATATTGCCCCTAACAATCTGGGTCCTCATTTTACCCACCTCGGAAGGATGGGAGGCTGAGTCAACCTTGAGCCTGGTGAGATTCGAACTGCCGAACTGCCGAACTGCCGGCAGCAGGTGTCAGCAGAAGTAGCCTGCAGTACTGCACTCTAACCATTGCACCACAATAATGATGATGATGATGATGATGATGATTTATACCCAATAGATGGAATTACTGCTACCGGTAGGAGTGGGCCTCTAGTCAGTGAAGAATTTAAGATCTTTGGACAGGAGGCTGTCAGCCATCTCTACGTGTTTTCTTGTATTGATATGACCAAATCATCAAGAGTATCCAAATTTGCGTCCCCTTGTCGCCAGCATATCTGATATGCATAAGTTGAATAGTGTAGGTGCCATTACAGAGCCTTGTGGGAGGCCGTTGTTTAATCTTATCTTATTTATGTTGTCCCCACAAAAAATGTGCCAGGTTTTGAACTACTATGTTGGCAATGGACAATCATGAATAGGATTTGCACCTCATATGGCATCTGCTGGGACTATCTGTATAAATGGGGTGCATTATCCTCGCCTCAGTGGGACGGTGGGTCCCATGTCAAACTGTAGATCACATTGTGACTGGCTGTAAGCTGAGGACATATACTACCAGTCCAGTGGTGGGTTGTAAATATTTTTGTTACTGATTTACACACATGCTCGCACTCACTTGCAACGCTTCTCCATATGCGCAGAAGTGTCCCGGGTGGGTGGGCGGAGCCTCCCGTCACCAGCACTACCAGTTGTAAGAACCGGTCCGAGCCAGGAGCAACCCACCGCCATACCAGTCCAGCCTCTGATTTTTTAAAATGTAAACAATGCTGCACTTCAGTGGTTAGATGGCCTAGACATTGGTATTTGAACGTAGAACTTTTTAACATTTATATTTTGTTGGGTTCTACTAATCTAGTTGAAATGTTAATATATATTGTTAGTCCATGTATGATATGCCATACACTAAATAAATAAATAAACCCAATAGACATGTTAAATCTATCACCATCACTGAAATGACAAATTCCATCAGAATACCTGAAATACCCCAAATCCCCATTTTTATTGGTGCTGTTTGGAAGAGGTAAAGGATCTTGGACAAGATATTCATCTTAATAATCGCTATTCTACCTATTAAGGATATTTGTAATTCAATCCCCAGATATTTAACTCTTTTGGTCATTTTAATTCCCATTATATTTTCTAAATCCTTGTTTTGTTTCTTCGAAAGGTTCTTTGTTATCATTTTTGTTTTTTCCTTATTGATTTTCAGACCAGCCACTTTTCCAAATTCTTCTATATCTTTCAGTAATTTTGGTCCTGAGCTTTTGGGTTCTTCAATAATGAACACCATATCGTCAGCGAACGCTTGAGTTTTATATTGTTCTTTTTTTATAGTCAATCCTTTAATTTCTTGATTTAATCTTATCTGATTTAGGAGGATTTCTAAGGACATAATAAACAATAGGGGAAGAGCCCACATCCTTGCCTGACACCTTGTATTGTTTTCTTGTATTTCTTTTCTCCCTTTGTACTCTCCCTCTTGCGCCTTCTCGTTCCAGCTGTTCTCTTTCTCGTATACTTATTTCTTCTTTTTCCCTCTCTTTTTCTTCTAAATGGTCTTCTTCTTGGCTTTTATTCTCCACTTCTTCCCTGCTCTCTTGTTCCTCTTCAGTTGCAAAATAGTGTTCATAAAATTCTTGTGCTTTTTCCAGCGTATCAATTTTAATCTTTTTTTCTTGCCATGTGACCAATATACCCTCTGGTACTAACCTCCTGAACATCACCTTATTTTTAACCAATTGGGTTGTTAAGAATTGATATTGCCTTTGTTGATTTCTGACTCTTCTTGATATTTGTTTTAGTGTTATTATCTCTTTCCCCTTGTATGTTATGGTTTCTTTCCTTGGTTTTTTTTGGATATTTCATCTCTTATCCTTCTTTTCGTAAACCTTACGTGAACCTCTTTAGCCAGTTTAAATCTTCTCGCATAATTTGTGTGTACCCTGTACACTTCATCTATCTCCCATCTTATATCCTGTTTATCTATTTGCAATATCTCGGCAAGGATCTCTGCCATCTTCTCCCCTAGTTCTTCTTCCTTCTCCTCCATGATGTTCTGGAACCTAAGATAACGAGATGCCTTTTCCATTTTGAGAAAGGCTATGGACTCCTCAAGGTCTCTTGCTGCCGACATACATTTTTGCTCAACGATATCCATTTTCCGATCTACTTGTTCCATCTTTGTTTCCACTGTTTTTATTTTCTGTTCATTTTCTATAATGGCTTGTTGAATATTTTCTATTTTGTCATCCATGTTTTTAATATCTCCTTTCATTTCTCCCATTTCCATCTTCATTTCTTCTTGATGTCTTCTAGTTTCCTCATGATTATTTGCTATGGTTTCTTGCATTTTGGTCATCACTTCTTGGATCATTAGTAATGTCGTTGAATGTTCTGGATACTTGACGTCGCGCCTGCCTTCTCCATCACCAACATGCTCTCGATTGATCTTTGACTTGAAGGTGAAGTTGTTGTTAATGCTGGAGTTGGTCATTTTCTTTCCTGTCCTGGTTACTGTAGTCGCACTTGTCATTTTAATTGCTTGGCAAATGTATTTCCACGATGGCATACAAAATATATTTTTTTCTCCTCCTTTTTAATGTTTCCTTTAGCTTAGCTTCTATTTAGACCTAAAACTAATTATTCATTCTCTTACTTCCTGCTTTATAAATGTAATTGTAACAAATACCTCAGTATACCAGTATACCAGTATACATAGTTTGCTATGTCTATCACTATATTTATATATCATAAATCAACAATCTCTATAAAATTAATTTCAGTTCAGAAGTTATCATCTAAATAAATACCTTATATTTTTAACTTTAATACAAATTGATATATGATTCTTACATCTACATATTGTTATATTTATAAGTAATAGTAATAAATAGCTATAAATATATAAATCAATTTCTTTTAGTCACCTTAATTTATAAATGCTTACTTATTACTTCTATTAACTACTTATCTATATTATTCTAATGATAACACTTTTCTATTGTTTCACAATCTTTTCACCAGACTTTGCTTATATCAATATATTACAAGATTGCATCAGCCTTGGTTTTCCACTTGTCATATAGCTCACTAGGCAAGTTCCACTAGGTGGTGTTTATATTATCCAGTCTTCCTTCTCGCTCTTCCTCGGCTTCTCAATCACAAAGTTATGTTTATATAGTTTGTTTTCATTATAATGTCCAAAATCCAAAAGAAAGTCCAAAAAAGCAGACTGTCAACAATGTCACTTCATATAAATTAATCTTCACTACTCTTCGTTCCCTGTAGCTAATTCAATTCCGGTGCATGTCAGAGTTCTTAATTTACCATTCAAATGGCTTGGTTCTTTTTCTTCCTCGCCTTTCTCTCCACTTTTCCATTAGTGTCTGAAACTTTATAATCCTTAATCACTCTCAATCACCTTCAATCACCACTTTGTCTGTATGCACTTATTTTAAACCTCCACGAAACTATTACATCTAGAGTTTTAAATCTTCCTTTTTGGGGGGTTGTCACTCTTGAATTCAACAACTCCACTCCGTTCCCTCTTTATTTTCCAGGCACAATTCTGGCCTTCTTTTTCGAGTCTCTCTCTTTCCGCTTTTCCTCTTCCCAAAAAATTCTCACCTCCTCCATAGGGGATTTTTCGCTTCATCGATCACAGCTGTTGCTCTCACTTTTCGCTTCGTGCTCTTGCGGCTGTCATCGCTCCGGCACGGCCATTATGGCCGACTTCTTCTCCTTCAGTTTAAGAGGTTTCTCCTGTCTGATCGGGAGATTGCTTTCACCCCGCCATCTCCAGAGTGTCCTCTTTATCCTGTCGATCTCTCCGGGATCAACTGTGCCCTTAAAGGGCTCCTGACAGAGAAATTTCAGTTATTCAGGTCCGGAGGTCTGTTCCCTCGCTCGTTTCACGATGACGTCACCGCAGGAAGTATGAAGAACTGTTTTCTTATCTGTCTCTTCCATAAAGCAACTTAAAACAATTTCAAGATTACTTTTCTGTTATCTTATCAATTGATCTATTAAATCAGAAATGTGATTTTGAACTTAGAGAGAGCAATAAAACTCAACCTCTTTATCAGCATTTATATCCTTTAATAAACGCCAGAACAGATGAAGACTGCAATAACACTGATTACATTTATCTGTAACCTTTTTCGCAACACTAAGTACAACTTCACATTAGCTATAAGCCCATTCATATCAATCAACTCATGTCCTGATGAAAGCTATGACTGTATTATCATTTTTAAATGTCACGATGGGAATTATATGCAATCAGTTGCCTTTAGAAAAGGTAAAAAAAAATGTTAATTTCAGGATTCAGCATAGAAAAGCTTTTTTCTATATACCAAACACTGATACACGTGACAACCGGGAGACTTTATGTCTAGATTTTTGCGCAAAATGGATTAAAGTTGAAACATGTTCTAAATTAACAGCAAAGCATTTATATTCTGAGTTGCCAGTGTGGTGGAAAAGGATGGATACTGAATAATATTTATCTCTTATTTAGAAATATATTTCATATACTGTATATTTTTTATCTGACAGTCACAAAGCAAGACTGCTTCTTGGTCTTGTAGTAAGTTCAAAGGCATCAAAAAAAGGGGGGGAGGTGCCAAAAAGTCAAGACAGCTATGACTATGCAATTAAAAACTTTTATGACAGTTGCAGTATCCTGGGATTCTGGGATTACCTTTTATGGCAAACAAAATGTCAGCATTCCAAGTAACACATCCAAAGAAATCAGAACTCCAAGGCAGGAACGTTCCTCAGAAAACTTGTTTATTGGACACATCATATTGGCACAGCCAGCGAAAACCAACTCTAAAACTTTCCTGCGGTCACCATGTAATTTAAAGAGCAAAAGCTTCTCTCACCAGGTGTCACAGGTCACATTGTCTGATCAAAGCAGTTAGCAAGGTCCCTCGACCACTTCTGCCTCTTCCTACTGCCACCTGTTGGGATGACCTTGATTCCCACAGGAGAGCTCTTTATTCTGTTTATGAGATGGTCTAGTTATTTGCCCCTCATCTTCCCCGCATAGTGTGTGGCAACTATGAAGCAGCACAAGATGGCTTCTGCCAGGTTCGATTCAGAGTTGACCCAAAGTAAATAGGGAAACCAGATTCACTTAACAACCATGTTGACAGCTGCAATAATTCACTTAACAACCTGGCAAGAAAGGTTGCAAAATGGGGCAAAGCTCACTTAACAAATGCCTCACTTATTTGGGCTCAATTGTAGTTGTAAATTGAGGACTATATACACTCACTGTCAAATTTGGGGACAGTTTAACCATATGAGGCAGGGAAATAAAAGAAATGTTTGCACACCTGAAGTGTGAAGCTTTACTTCAACCATATTTGTTTTTAAAAAAGAGAGAGATGTTGATTCTGTTCCCCGCATAGTGTGTGGCAACTATGAAGCAGCACAAGATGGCTTCTGCCAGGTTCGATTCAGAGTTGACCCAAAGTAAATAGGGAAACCAGATTCACTTAACAACCATGTTGACAGCTGCAATAATTCACTTAACAACCTGGCAAGAAAGGTTGCAAAATGGGGCAAAGCTCACTTAACAAATGCCTCACTTATTTGGGCTCAATTGTAGTTGTAAATTGAGGACTATATACACTCACTGTCAAATTTGGGGACAGTTTAACCATATGAGGCAGGGAAATAAAAGAAATGTTTGCACACCTGAAGTGTGAAGCTTTACTTCAACCATATTTGTTTTTAAAAAAGAGAGAGATGTTGATTCTGCAATTTTGAATGTTTTAGGATCTCTGTAAAAATTATAGGTAGTCCTTGACTTATAATCAGTCATTTAGTGACTGTTCAAAATTATGTACTTACAACCAGATTTTAAGTTTCAAAAGCTGCTCCCCCACATCCCGATGGTCACATAATTGCATTTTGGACAGTGTATAATCAGCTTGTATTTATGGCCATTTGCAATATCCTACAGTCATGTAACCGTAATTTGCAACATTTTTGCCAGAAACCATTGTTTCCCTTGAGTTTTCTGAAGAAGAAAAAAATTCTGGACAATAGATAACTTTAACAGTCACAGCATTCACTTTATGACCAGCATGTTTATTTCATGCCTGCTGCAAAAAATGATGTAAAATTGGATCAGTCATGTGGGTGCCTCGAATTATGACCATGTTGATATATGATGGAAATTCCAGGTTCCATTAGGGTGGTAAGCCAAGGTTACCTGTCATATATGGCAGCAGTCCCCAACCTTTATGACAGCAAGTCGAGCTGCACATGTGTGCATGCACTGGCCCACCGCTTGTGCAAGACTGCATGCATGCACGTGTGTGCCAGCTAGTCGCTTGTGCAGCCCATTTGCTAACAGCCCATGACCCAGTAGTGGCCCCCAGCCAGGGGTTGGGGCCCTCTGTGATATGGGTTATGTTAAAAGGGTATTTTTGCCTTTCATTGGTTAAAATAACTCTGGATATTTGCTCAAAATTGCACTGATATTGTAAAGACTTGTTTTACCAAGTGAAATACCTTCGGTGTGTCACTATAACGCGTTGTTCACAAAGTTTTGCATTGAGCACCTGCCTGGGCCCATTTGTTTGCAAAGGCTTCTAGACACACTTATTCTTCCTTTGCTGCTGTTACCTATACAACTTATCTCTTTATTTTTGCAGAGAATAATGAGGAAGGACAAAAGAGAAGAGATGAGGAGATGCTCCAAGTACCGTATTTTTCGGAGTATAAGACGCACCGAAGTATAAGACGCACCTTAGTTTTGGGGGAGGAAAACAAGGAAAAAAGGCTTCTGCCTCCAAGCAATTTGCCAAACAGCAAACAGAAAACAGCACAGATGATATACACCGTTTGCTGTGTATTTCTGTGCATGTGTGCTTGACCCATAGAAATAGTAAAGAATTGGAGAAATGTACATTATGCCAGAAAGTTTTCTTAAATGTAGTCACACTAACTCTTCCCAATTATTTAAATAGATCTACTCCAAGGTAACTAAACTCTAATACTAAACAGGACACTGTTACATTTCAGACTATACTTGTACAGAGCTGTTAAAATTAATTAAAATTTCTGGAAGTATACATTATTCTCTAATATTTAAAAGAAGATACAATAGCATTGGGCCTCTTCAGAGCTAGCATTTATTTTAAAAAGCTTCTTTATTTTGTTAAGTTGTCTAGATTTACAGGGATCTCCAACCTTGGCAACTTTAAGACTTGTGGACTTCAACTCCCAGAATTCTACAGCCAGCAAAGCTAACAAAGCTGGCTGTTGAATTCTGGGAGTTGAAGTCCACAAGTCTTAAAGTTGCCAAGGTTGGAGACCCCTGGCTCTAGAACAATAATAAAGCAGTCTTTAAAAAATAAGTCTAATAATTTGAACATTCTACAGACATTTATAGTTATTCACTTACCCCTTTGCAGCCAGTTCAGCAAAAATAAAAACCTGTGTGTCTCTTCCAGCTATTTGCCTCTTAGTTTCACTTTCATTTTCCCACGTGGCAAACCTAATCAGCTGTCCATCGGGAAACTGCTACTGACTTGCTTGGCTTTACAGGCTCTTCCCTCTTTCCTGCAAGCAGGTAAATTGCTGGAAGACAGAGGCCAAAGGGTGGGGGTGGCTGGCTGGGTGGGGCTACATTTGGTGTATAAGATGCACCCAAGTTTTCACCCTCTTTTGGGGGGTAAAAAGGTGCGTCTTATACTCCGAAAAATACGGTACATAGTGGTAGTATTCCACCTCTCGCATGAAAGACCAAGGCATAGTTTCCTTATGGGGAACCATGGTATTTCTTCAGCAGCTAAATTTGCCTAGGTCCAATATAATTTTAACTCATGATTTTCTTTTCCAGCCACACCTCTTTTTCTGCCAGCATCTTCACCCAAGTTCCTCTCACCTTTCCATAAGAGATTGTGCACGTCTGTGTGCATCTTGTCTGCTTTACACCCAGCTATTCTCCCATCTTATCATCTCCAGGCATAACCTGCGTTTCTGGGTTACCACATAATAGGATGGCAGACAATATTGACTTGTGCTATTCAATCCCACAGAGAGAGAAAAAGAGGTAAGCGTAAAATGGTACTCTGTTGATTGATGCTCTTCTTAAAACCTGGACTTTATGACTGCCATGCAGAATATTGACTGGTGCATGTGTGCAGGTTCATATTTGTCCATATTTGGACAATCTTTATGATGTAGCAAGAGTTACTGCTCCCAGGGAGCCAATTTTGTGAGCTTTCCTGCTGTGCAAGAGCCGTCTGGAACCCCTCACCCAGATTTCACAGGAAGATGGTACACAAATGCTTGCCACTATATTAACTTTTCACTTAATTTTATACCCAACCATGGCAAAGCTGCAATTCCACGGAGAAAGACAATTGCAGAGGTTTACAATAGTAATGCATGCTTACAGCCGAGTTCCAGGTAAACATTTTGGAACCGTTTGATTAAAAGAGTCAAGGAGCTGATTACACTGAATACTCCGTTTTATTCTTCCTGAGCCTTCATTACAGCTGAATGGAAGATAGTCCTGGGGAGTGATATTTATATCTACAACTGGAGCTGTGTCAAAAGGCATGAAGCCACCATTCACCATAATTATCTTATCTGTTGCCACATTTCATTTGCTAACTTTGAGATAGCAGAGTCCTTCCTTGAACATTGCACATAGTTTTCATCTGATTAAATGGATACTAAAGTAACAATGCAAAGGGTGTGGATTCATTGCCTTGGGGGGGGGGAAGCTTTTCCTGGTGCCCTTCAAGAGATCATGAACACTGTAAATAGTAGTTGCTCTTGGGTGCAGAATTAATATCAGCAGTGTATGTAGGCAGGCCCAGTGGAAAGTGCAATGGCATTGGCTCCAATAATTAAACATGAGTACCAAAAATTTATCTTTTTGCAAAAAAAAAAAAAAAAGGTGAGCCTTCAATTTACTTCGCAGGCTTGGATCAGGTTTGAGACCTAACACTGGATTTCCTGGTGGATTAACAATGTTGATTCAAATTCTCAGCTGATAGAAAACAATACCACTTCATTAGCCTCAAAACAAGCCTGGTGTCAGCTGTGGCAAATCTCATCCTGCCATGTATGCCACTGGGCTATTCTTCAGGAAGGACAAAGCCAATATATGTTGACACTGTGATATTTACAATAGTGTGAGCATTGGCAAACTGAATAACAATGCAGGAATTTGCAAAAAAAAAAAAGAGAGAGAGAGCTATTTGCAAAATGCAAGCTAGTGTTAAATACAGTTATTGAATATTGAATATTCACTCATCTTAAATATACTTGTTTATCAAATTTATATGGCCAGTCATCTCACAAACAGTGACACTGGGTGGCATACAGCACTGAATTAAAAACAATATATAAAACAATAATGACTATAAAATATAAAAAAGCAGAAGACCCAAGAGAGGATGAGTAACTTTCTTGTTATCTGCAATAAGGGAACCATGTTAAAATGTCACCATTTTTGGCCTACTGATGACATAGCCAAGTCTTTAGTTTTATTTATTTGTTTGTTTATCAAACATGTACAAGATAGCAGGTATTGGTATAAACATAAACATTAGCAGAGTAGGTACAGGTAAATTAGGCAATAGGACAGTAGGACAGGGATGGTAGATACAATGGTGCGCTTATGCACGCCCCTTACAGACCTCTTAGGAATGGGGCGAGGTCAACTGTAGACAGTCTAAGGTTGGGGAAGAAACCACAGAGTCAGGTAGTGCATTCCAGGCATTGATCACTCTGTTGATGAAGTTGTATTTTCTGCAGTCATGAAGAACTTCTGGAACATTAACGGGGATGGAGCCAACCTTACTTCTGGGGGAGAAGGCTCAATAAGACAGGAGCCATGGCACAGAAGGACTACCTCTGTGGCCTGCCACATTAATTCCCTAACAGAAGGGACCAGCAACATAGCTTCTCTACCAGATCTGATGGGATGGGCAGATATCATTGAGGAGAGATTGTCCTTCACATAACCTGGATCCAAGTCATGGAGGGCTTTAAAAGTTAAAGCCAGCACCTGAAATTGAACCTGGAAGCTAAGTGGCAACCAATGCAGCTCATGGAGTAGAGGTGGTAATGTCCTGCTCTAGAGATACGTATAACTGCCTGTGCTGCTGCATCCTGTACCAGCTGAAGGTTCCAGATACCCTTCAAGAACAGCCCCATTCAGAGTGCATTAAAGTAATTCAATCAGGAGGTTACTAGGGCATGAGTAACAGTGAGCAGGACACCCAAATCTAGGAATGGGCACAACACAAAGTTGTGCAAAGGTTCTCCTAACTCTGGCCGTCCCCAGCTCTTCAAGCAGGAGTCATGAGTCCAGGAGGACCCACACATTGTGTACCAGTCTTGCGTTAGAAAATGCAATCCCACCCAAGATTACAGATAGTTAGGTTCTATACTGATCTGGCAATTAGAAGCAGCAGCCAAAAACCAGGACTCTTACCATATCCGGGCCCATCAAATCCCAAGAACCAGGAACCTCCTACTGTCCTCAGCAATCAATCTTGGGAAGGCATCCTAAGCCAGGTACCTCGAACTTCACTAGTCTCAGGACTATCAGGGTACACAGCAAGCACGTCCCCACTTTTGTACAACACACACACACACACACTTTCACAGATACTCTTCCCCTGCTGCTCCCACCAGCAAGCAGAGGGATCCCTTCAGATTCATCATTGACCAATTCCTCCTTAGGGTGTTGTAATGTCCTGGGGCTCCACCAGGGGGCTCCAAAAGGAGCGGGAATTCTAAGCGTTGTGATTGGTTGATGTTATGTTGTGTTCAGTATAAATACAGAGCTGTCAGATCGGGGCCTGCTCCTGTCAGACGACTCTAGTTAGGAGGTTCAGAAGTTAATAAAGCATTAGTCCGACTCAAGCCTCAGCGTCGTTCCTCACGAATATAATACTGGCGACGAAGAAGGAGGTCGAATCCACATCGAGTGACTCCAGCACACCTGAACGTAAGGAAAATTGTGAAAGCACTGTCAGGGACGAGTAATGGCCACCCAACATACATTCGCTCCCTTTAACCCGCCGAGGGAGACCTGGGCCTCCTATGTAGCCCGGTTCGAATGTTTCCTCATCGCAAATGAGTTCACCGAGCTGTCAGGAGACAGAAAGCGGGCATATTTTCTCGGATTTTGTGGGCCTGACATGTTCGAGACTGCCATAGCCCTTTTCGCCCCTCGCTCGATTCATAGCGTGCCTTGGGATGAATTTATGGAGAAACTTAAAGATCATTACGCACCCCCTCCTTCTAGATGTGCTAGACGTTATGCTTTTTACCATCGGAATCAGAAGGAGGGTGAGACAGTGAATCAATTCGTGGCTGCCCTCAGGAGGGCTTCCTTAAATTGTGAGTTCAGCAATTTAGAAGACTACCTTTTGGATAGGCTTGTTTTTGGAGTCAGGGACTGCCGACTGAAGAGGCGATTGCTCGCCATGCACAACCTCACATTCCAAGTTGCACTTGATGAGGCTCGTGCTGCTGAACTGTCCAACCAATCCCTCGCTGAGATGGATATTAGCATTAACCCAACGCCCGTCCCCAATGCCTCTGTGACCAATGCCATCGCCGCTCTCCCAGAAGCATTAGAGAGGGAGCTCAAAATTGAAGAGGACGTTTGCCGCATTTCTGAGGGTCAGAATAAGGGGGACGTGAGGCAAAGACCGCCTCCATCTCTCTCTCCATGCAGGGGCTGTGGGGGGGACCATTTGAGGGCCCAATGCAATTTCCAGGACGCCATTTGCCGTCGTTGCGGCCGCAGGGGCCACCTAGCAAGGGTTTGCCGGATGGGTAGAGCCGCCCCCATTCAGAGTTATAGAGAGGCACCACCTGCAGGCCCACGGAGACAGCCCTGGGGGGGTCAGCCAAGAAGAGGCAGCTGTAATGCGATTTTCCCCTCCACTAGGGGGAATCTTGCTGTCATTCAGAAAACTCAGGTGCCCGCAGGTGAGAAATTCACAGTTACTGTGACGCTTGGCCACAAGCCGTGTCCAATGGAAGTGGACACGGGCTCAGCTGTGTCCATAGTCTCATGGAGCACCTTGAAACGCATTTTCCCTGGCATGTCAAAGAGCCGCCTAGAGCCATGCCCATTATTCCTTAGGGCTTACCAGGGGTCCTCCATCCCTAACCTGGGCAGGGGACTGTTTCCAGTCAGGTTCAAAACTTTTGCTGGTCGCCTGCCCCTTGTAATTGTAGATGGCCCCCTTACCAGTCTTCTGGGACTAGACTGGTTTCCAGCTCTGGGGTTTTCCCTGGAGGGCATTAACGCAGTGAAAGGGGAAGACATGGGGGCCACATTGGAACAGGAATTCCCCGCAGTATTTGACGGGCAGCTAGGGAAGTATACTGGAACACCTGTGACTTTTAATCTTGACCCTATGGTTGCCCCTGTCCGCCTCAAACCACGGAGAGTGCCCTTGGCACTACTGCCAAAGGTGGACGCTGAACTAGACCGCCTCCTTGCACAGGGCATATTAGAAGCTGTAGATCAGGCGCGTTGGGAGACCCCCATAGTGACCCCTGTTAAGCCAGATGGCTCAATCAGGCTATGTGCAGACTATAAGTGCACAGTGAACCGCGCATTACAGTCCCACGCATACCCTGTGCCCATCGTGCACCACCTGCTGCATTCCCTGGGAGGGGGAAAAGTCTTCGCGAAGTTAGATCTGTCCCAGGCTTACCAACAGCTGCCTGTGGACGACCAAGCAGCCGAAGCTCAGACTATTATTACACATCGAGGCGCTTTCCGCTGCCGCCGCCTCCAATTTGGCATAAGCACTGCCCCGGGCATTTTCCAAGGGTTGATGGAACGCCTGTTACACGGAATTCCGGGCACAGTGCCTTATTTCGATGACGTTTTGGTCACTGCGTCATCACGTGAGGAATTAATCTCTCGAGTGCGTGCTGTCCTCACCAAATTCCAGGATGTGGGGCTACGAATTAAGAAATCTAAATGTGTGTTTGCGGCTAGCAGCGTAGAATTCCTCGGGTTCTTGGTGGACTCCACTGGAATACACCCCACAGCCTCTAAGATCCAAGCCATTGTGGACGCACCCAGGCCAAATTGTAAGGCGGAGCTGCAAGCCTTTCTTGGCCTCTTGAACTTTTATGCAATTTTCCTGCCTCACAAAGCCACAGTGGCAGAACCGCTGCACAGATTGCTGGACGCCAGGGCACCGTGGAAATGGGGCCCCCGTGAGGCACACTCATTTGCCGCTGTGAAAGGACTTTTGACAGCAAACACGGTGCTGGCTCAATACAGCACCCAACTGCCACTAGTGCTAGCCTGCGACGCGTCACCCTACGGCGTGGGCGCTGTCCTTAGCCACCGCTTGCCGAACGGAGAGGAAGTCCCGATTGCATTTTTTTCCAGAACCTTAGCTGGGCCGGAAAGGAACTACGGCCAAATCGACAAGGAGGCCCTGGCTCTCATCGCGGGGGTTCGCAAGTTCCATCACTATCTGTATGGGCGCCGTTTCGACCTCGTGACTGACCACCAGCCACTTCTGGGGTTACTCTCCAGCAACCGTCCGACACCCCAGATGATATCCCCAAGAATGACCCGTTGGAGCGTTTTCCTCGCCAACTACGAGTACCACCTGATCTACCGACCTGGCCGCAACATCGCGCACGCCGATGCCTTAAGCCGCTGCCCCCTGCCTATCCTGCTGGAGGACCCGGCACCTGCATCTACGGTCTTCCACTTGAATGACATCAACCTACCCATCGCAGCAAGCGACATCGCCAAGTCTACGGCTCGAGACCCCGTCCTGTCAAGAGTACTGACTTGGGTGCTGAGGGGCTGGCCTGGGGACACTGTGACTTCCGAATTTGCCCCATTCAAAACGCGCCAATGTGAACTGTCTGTTTTACGGGGCTGTTTATTGTGGGGTGAGCGGGTTGTAATCCCCACGGTTTTTAGGCGAGCCACCCTCAACTTGTTGCATAGGGGCCATCCCGGGGTGGTCCGAATGAAGGCCCTAGCCAGGGGTTACGTGTGGTGGCCGGGGATGGATAAGGCCATTGAAGAAAGGGTGGCCAAGTGCTCCATCTGTCAGGAGAATAGGGCATCCCCGCCTAAGGCAACCCCGCAGGTTTGGGAAACCCCAGCAGGCCCCTGGTCCCGCATCCACGTGGATTTTGCCGGCCCAGTACAAGGCCAGATGTTCTTGGTGGTCGTGGACGCTTTTTCTAAATGGTTGGAAGTCCGCTTAATGTCCACGACCACCACTGACTCCCTGATTAGGTGTTTGGAGTCATTGTTTGCGACACATGGGTACCCCGACGTATTGATCTCGGATAATGGGCCTCAGCTGACAGCGGCCCGATTTGAGGGGTTCCTCGCCAACTTAGGCATACGGCATGGTCTCATTGCGCCATGGCACCCTGCAGGTAATGGCATGGCGGAACGCATGGTTCGCACAACGAAAGAAACACTTCGCAAACTAGGCCCGGGGGATTGGCGAGATAAAGTAGCTGAGCTCCTGTTCACACAGCACACTACGCCATGTACAGCCACGAATAAAACACCGGCTGAGTTGCTCATGGGGAGGCGTTTGAGAACGCAGCTCGATAGACTACACCCCCATTATTCCACAGAAAAGCCTCTAGACTCCTCCCGGCCAGGGCGCTCGTTCCAAGTAGGCAGCCCTGTGTATGCACGCAACTATGCCGGCAGCCCACTTTGGCTCCCAGGGGTGGTAGTCGGCTCAAGCGGCCCGTGCTCCTATCGTGTCCTGTTAGACAACGGCCAGGAGTGGCACCGCCACATTGACCAACTGCGATCTCGGTGGGAGGAAACGGCAGGAGCCAAGCCACAACTGGCAGAGTCCCCCAACCCTATAGAGGGACTCCGACTAGGGGAGGAGGGGGCGCGACGAGCCGCGAGCCAAACCGCTCTCGCTGACTTACCGGGGCGGGAAGAAGCAGTCGTAGAGGAGTTCACCCCTCTCCCCGGGGAGGAGACAAGTCCGGCAATAGACCATGCAGACGGAGACCGCAGTCTGGGAGAACAACCCCAAGAGCTAAGACGATCTAGTCGGATCAGACGGCGCCCAGCGTACCTCGCTGAGTACGCATGCTCCAACTAAAGGGTAAGGGGTGTAATGTCCTGGGGCTCCACCAGGGGGCTCCAAAAGGAGCGGGAATTCTAAGCGTTGTGATTGGTTGATGTTATGTTGTGTTCAGTATAAATACAGAGCTGTCAGATCGGGGCCTGCTCCTGTCAGACGACTCTAGTTAGGAGGTTCAGAAGTTAATAAAGCATTAGTCCGACTCAAGCCTCAGCGTCGTTCCTCACGAATATAATAGGTGTCACCCAGAGGAAGGAGAAAGAAGGAAGAATCAATCCTTATTCCAAGTGGGAAATCCACAGTCCAACTCTCAGAGAATCAATCATTAGATGGTTAATTATTAGATGGGAACTGCAGCATTTTTCCTCTTTGGGGCTATAGGAGGAAAGACAAAAAGGCCTGCAGGAAGGAGGGTGTCCACAATAGCTGCTACTTTACTGTGAAACACACACACACGCACACACTCTTGCCCATCCATTGCTCACACCACGGCTGAGTTCACAGATGCAAACTCAGGAAAAGAACAAAAACAACCCATCCTTTAGCCTGCTTTTCAGCCCATTCTTCCAGGAAACGGCCTGAAAGGTCCTATAGAGCCCCCTGAGCAGGTCTTCCAAGCAGCAGATCCCTCAAGATCGGCCTAGCTAGTCTGAAAAAGCCACTTCCGTTTAAAAAATAATAATCCACAGATGCAGAAAATATAGTTAGCTTGGTAGATGTGGCCAATGCCACAAGACAGCAAGCACAACCATTTCCAGTTCATTCCTTGAGCCCTAATAAATCCAAATTATTCTGACAAATCTAAAAGTCCAGCTTTCATTTAGCTGACACCCCCCAGAACATCCTTCCAATACAGAGGATAGTAGTTCCATGGCTCCCGCTCCTTTTGACCTTAGTTTCCTGATTCCTGGTGATAAGAATCTCCTGTTTAGAATATCACGATAAGCCCAAAACAATGAAAAAGGGGTCATGATACAAGCTGTGCTTTTTAAAATTTGCAAGTGCATAATTTGCAAACGTGCAAGTGCATAAGGGATGTAGTTTGCATTCACTATCTCTCTGCCATGGATGCCTGTGAGTGAGAGCTCCATCTTTTATTGTCATAAGGATTGGATGGTGAAAGTTCATAGAGTAGTTTGTCATAAGCATATACGTCAAAATAGGGAGGTCCAAACTCAATAAATCTTCATTTACTCAAATTTCATTGGGGAAAAAATGATACATTGAAGCAACAGAAAGCCATTGTTTGAGGGGAACTGGGTGTTGATTGAGAAAAAATATTACATCTTTTGCTTGTTCCGTATGATAAATTGTCGAGTAGCGAGGATTATCTCTTTGGTAGTAGTGACTTAACTGTAACCTGTATTGGATCATCCTCCTGGATGCCTTCCAGATACATGAGATGTCATCTTCCGTCATCCAACATTGTTGACCAATACACAAGGTCCCCAGGTTGGGAAAGGATTATGCTGGAGTTTCCTGTGTTTTGCTGTGAAGTTATTTGCTTACCTGATTCATTGCCTTTTCCTGGAGATGATATGACTTGTTACTTGGGGAATTAAAAAGGGTTGGGACAGAAATGAAAATAATAAGTATGATGAAAAGACAACCCAAAAGGAAATGCAATACATACAATACCTGCATCATTGAAACCATTTCATTTAACTCTTGATTTGCCTTTCAGCCACTTTATTTCCCCATGTCAAAATGTCAATACTGAATTGCACCTGTTACAACTGATAAAAAAATATTGGTGTGTGTGTGAAAGCTGGTGGATGAACGAGAATATGAATAGGATAAAGCTCTATTAAAAGATTGAAGGAGCCTAAATTTACTAAAATCCACAGAGCAAACTACAGAAACTTAGCTCATAATTATAGTCCCTGTGGAGTGCCATGGGCTTACAAGACAACAACGTTCAGAATAAAAGAAATACTTTATTTATTTTATTTATTTATTTATTTGGCTTTCTTATATGCCGCCCAACTCCCGAGGGACTCAGGGCGGCGTACAACACAAGAAGAATACAAGAATAACCAATAAACAGAATTTAAAAACATAATATAAAAATTAAAAATTACAGTATAAAAACAACCATTCAGCAACCAGACATACCCGGGGGAGAGTTCAGCTGGAATTAAGCTCTGCCCCCTGCCTGCAGGAAAAGCCACGTCTTAACGGCTTTTCGGAAGGCCAGCAGGGTGGGGATAGTTCGGGTCTCTGGAGGAAGTTGGTTCCAGAGCGCGGGGCTGGCCACAGAGAAGGCCCTCCCCCTAGGGCCCGCCAGCCGGCATTGCTTGGTTGACGGGAGCTGGAGGAGGCCAACTCTGTGGGCCCTAACCGGTCGAAGGGAAGTATGAGGCAGAATTTCATAGGGGGGGAGAGGCATTGTTCCAAGTATTGTGTATTTTAACATATTACAAGATTTTTTTATATATTAGAGTAAGTGCTTCAAGTTCAAGTAAGAAAAGTAAAATTAATGAAGATGAACTTTTCCCCTTTTTTAAAACTCATAGTTAAAGTCTGCCACGAAACCTGTGGAACTCAAGAAGATATTCTTAATGTTGTCAAGATTCAGTGGATCCACCAGAAATAGACATAATTGTTCCTTATGAATACTTTTTTCCATCGGTATAAAACCCATTCATTTTCTATAATGTCCTAATAGCAGTAATAGCAGTAATAAAAAGTAAAAGTAATGAAAAAGTAATAGCAGTAATAAAAAACAAGAGCTCTTATCTCATGAACAGAGTATCAAATAATCCAAATAACAATCCAGAGAGAAGGTTGCATGACTGAAGGAATGAAGGAAGGAATGGATTGTGGAGAGAGGAGGGTGGAAGGGAAAGGGGATACAGGAAGGCAGGCAGGCAGGAAATTTTCCAATGCTCCCCACCAGTGTCCCACAAGGAAACTCCATGGGGAAGCAGCAGGGAAGTTGGAAATTATTCTAACTCCCACTGTTGTTTTTTTTTGCTGGCCAATATCTCTGAAACAATGACCCAATGGGACACAGGTTGTCTAGTAGTAAACATCTAACAATGCTTACTTATATATTGGATCACTACAATTTTAAAGAAATCTTCACAGAGGCTCATGCCTACTTGTTTCACATGTTGGATCAATATTTATTTATTTATTTATTTATTTATTTATTTATTTATTTATTTATTTATTTATTTATTTATTTATTTATTTATTTATTTATTTATTTATTTATTTATTTATTTGTCGCATTTGTATGCCGCCCACTCCACAGAGACTTTGGGCGGCTCACAACAATAAAAATATACATGTAACAATAAATATAAAAAAGCATTAAAAACAACAATTAACACATTAAAAAACATTAAAGACAACAATTTAAAAAAACCCATACAATAATTCATTCATGGGGCCAAGAGTAATCGGTGTTATATTAAAATCATTGGCCTGTCGACAAAGCCATGTTTTTAATGCTTTTCTGAAGGCTGGCAGGGTGGGAATAATGTGGATCTCGGGCGGTAGTGTATTCCAGAGAGCCGGTGCTGCCACAGAGAATGCCCTCGTTCGTGGGCCTGCCAGCCGACATTGTTTGGCTGACGGGACCACCAGCAGACCAACTCTGTGGGCTCTAATCGGTCTTAGGGAGGTATGTTGGAGAAGGCGGTCTCGGAGGTAAACTGGCCCTAAGCCATGTAGGGCTTTAAAGGTAATCACCAACACCTTGAATTGCACTCGGAGACCTATGGGCAGCCAGTGCAGTTCGCAAAGGATGGGTGTCACATGGGTGTATCTAGGGACACCCATCACCACACACGCCGCCGCATTCTGCACTAGCTGTAGTCTCCATACTGCTTTTTATAGCTATAGCATGCACTAGTTGTTCATATGCAATCTGTTACTGAATAGCTGAATATGCCATAGTTTCTGTGTTCTATAAATGTCTCCAAAACATCTGGTTGACCATCACTGGAAGAAAAATGGATGGATTAATTTTCCAATGAAGCTGAATCACTGCACTGTTAATTCAGTGAACTTCTTCAAGCAAAACGTGACTTTGTAAAATATATTGTCAAGATCAAGTTACAGCATAAATCAATTTGCAAGCATTCAGTTTGAAAACTAGAGTGGCTTTCATTTCATGCATTTAGTTTAAAATCTTTCTGTTTCCATAATGACATTAGTTACAAGTGAGAATGATGGCAAACACAACCTGTTAAGTAATCCTGTGTTCTCCATAAGTCAGCAATGTTTACACTCTAGGAAGTTCTAAGAATTAATTATCGTTTGACAGCATTAGCAGTCAAGATGAAGAAGTCAGGGTTGTTGTTGTTTTTTTCTTCTGTAGGAAATGAAGAGCCAGAAGAATATTTACTATAATAATAGTTTTGTCTCTTAATTTTTTTCAGAGCGATCAATCTACATTTCCTTTCCATCTTTACAGGTGTTTAGATGTTTTCCTGCATCATTGAAAAAAGTGAAATAGCCAATTAGTTAGGGCACTTGCTATGTGTGCCTAGAAGTGACAGATCTGAAATTCCTTACAGTTTGCATGTTTTGGAGTATATAAGCTAGGGCAACATTTCTTATGGTTAAGATCTATTTATGTCAAAAAAACAAGCACATACACAGGCAGGTCTGGTTCATATAGAATGCAAAACCATAATAAAGTTCATTTGTTTTTGTTTAATATATACTAGCCCAGGGGTCGGCAATCTTATAAACTCAAAGAGCCATTTGGACCCATTTCCCAGAGAAAACAAAACACCCGGAGCCACAAAAGCTGGGTGGGCGTGGCCAACTTGAGGTCACTTCTTTCCTGTCCTAAGGATCCGGCCATCGCCTTGCCGTGCCCCCCCAGCCTGCATGAGAGGAGGGGGAGGAGGGTCGCCGGAGCAAAGGCAACCTTTGCTTCCTGCCGCTTTGGGCAGGAAGGTTTATGGAATCCTTCAAAATAGATCCCACCATGTAATGTACAGACAGAAATTCTATCATTCTTGTCTCATAAATCTATGCCCTCCCCACCCAAAACGTTTATTTACTTTGTTTTATTTGTATGGTATCTCTTCCTGAATACTCTAGACAGCATAAAATAATCTCCTTTCAAAAGACCCAAATATAAGTTTAAGACATTTATTTGAGAAAGACGAGACCAAACATGAGTATATATTTGAGAAAAGTAATCTTTAAAAAAGCACGTATAAATATACTTTCAAACTTACATATTAGAGATAAGGTGAAGTTTTCTTCAAGCTGAACTCAGTTCTTGGTGAATTCTTGGATGTGTCTCCATAGCTTCTTGGCAGCGATACAAAAATTATTTGCTTGATGGGTTTTTTTTTTGTGATTTCTCAGTTTAGCCTACAACCTTTATATTCCCTGGAGAAGTCCCAGCCACATATTATCCTTGTCTGACCAAGGTTTTAAGCCCAGAGAAGGCCAGTCAGATGCTGCCACCCACAGAGTTCCATATTAAACGCAATATATTAGGGAAAGTTGCAAACAACAATAAAGAATGCTTTCTCAGAACTCAGAAGTTAAAAGTGCAAAAATGTAAAAAAATGTAAAAAAAAGGATAATAAAATTTACATCACTTCCACAAATAGTACCAAAGTCATCCAGATGGCTTCCATGACTAAGGCAGAACTAGCACGTGGGCTTCTGCACTACTCAACTAGTGCTTTAACTGTTTGGCCAAATTGATTCTCCTGACCATGTATAATCAAAACTAAATTCTATTAGGTTCAATGGAGCTTGCTCCCCAAGAGAAATGTGGTATTTATTTATTATTTATTTATTTATTTATTTATTTTGTTATTCTTATATGCCGCCCAACTCCCGAGGGACTCAGGGCGGCGTACAACAAAGAGAAATACAAGAATAATAAAAAATTACAAAGAATTAAAAACAAGTACAAAATTTAAAACGGTTATTTAAAACAGCAACATCCATTCAGCACATACATACTTGGGGGGTAGGCTCAGGTGGAATTAAGCTGTCCCCCCCACCTGCAGGAATAGCCATGTCTTCACGGCTTTTCGGAAGGCCAGCAGAGTAGGGATGGTCCGGGTCTCTGGGGGTAGTTGGTTCCAGAGCACGGGGCCGGCCACAGAGAAGGCTCTCCCCCTAGGGCCCGCTAGCCGGCATTGCTTGGCCGACGGGACCTGGAGGAGGCCAACTCTGTGGGCCCTAACCGGTCGGAGGGAAGTATGAGGCAGAATGCGGTCCCAAAGATATCCTGGTCCTAAGCCATGAAGAGCTTTAAAGATGGTGATCAACACCTTGAATTGGACCTGGAGACCGATGGGCAACCAATGCAGCTGGCGGAGTATCGGTGTCACGTGGGTGTACCTTGGCACACCCACCACAGTACGCGCAGCCGCATTTTGCACCAATTGAAGTCTCCGGATACTCTTCAAGGGTAGCCCCATGTAGAGCGCATTAAACCCGTTGAACCTAACAGAATTTATTCTTGATTATAGATGTTCTGGAGAGTCAGTGTAGCCAAACAGTTAAGACACTAATTGAGTAGTGTGAAAACCCATGTGCTAGTTATTTTTTTTACGTTTTTATTAGTTTGTCAAAATATAAAATACAAAGAGAAATTCAAAAAAGTAATAAAAAACTAGGAGGAGGGGGATGGGAAAAATATGGTATAAAGAGAAAAAAGGAAAGAAAAAGGCACCAACTGCCTTTAGCACGGTAGAAAATAACAACATTACAATCCTGACTTTTTACTTTTACACAATAGTATGGTATATATTAGCCATTTCTATAACAACAAACCTATCTAATTAGCAAAAACAAAATCAAAACTTCAATTTTTTTCCCCAATGCAAGCACAAAATCCGGAAGCAATTTCCAAATGGAAACAAAATTAAATATATTCTCTTCTTTGGATAAAAGACTCAATAACCCATGTGCTAGTTCTGTCTTTGTCATGAAAACCAGCTGGATGACTTTGGTACCAATAGAAGAGAATGTTAGGAAATCTATTATAATACTTTATTGTATATGGCAGTTATATAGAAAACATTGATTCTTATAGCCATTTACTAACAAGAGAAAAATAATTTTATTTAAAAACTATTGTTTAGGTTCATTGGATACTTTGGCTTTTCTTGCACGGTACAACCTTACAATGTTAATTGTATATTAAATGTGTTTGCTACAGTTATGTACTTTGACTAAAGGTATTACACTATAAGTGCAATTATTTTTAATATAATTAGAAAATAATCCAGTTGTAACTTTATATATTGCTGCTCTATATATTATATTCAGTCTATTTGATTTTATTAGCTCAAATCATATAATTAAAAATAGAAATATTTAAAACTTGACGTATACTTAGAGATTAGAACAAATACTTATGGAAAATGTTAATAGTTTGATTATATCCGATAATAGCTTATCTGTAACAGGGGGCTATTAATGCCCCAATTGTTTGTTGTATGTCGTTTTTTATTTATTGTTGTTTTCTTATGTCTTTAATAAAAACATTTAAAAAAAGAATGTTTGTAGCTCAGGGTTGAACTGTGAGGTCCTTTGTGCTCTCTGAGCTTGGTTGTTGTCTTGCAGATGTTTCATTACACAACTAGGTAACAACATCAGTGCTAGAAAGGAAGGTTTGCTCTCTGTTTATATACAGATGGTATATATTTTGTATACAGAAGATGACTTTTGGCCAGTCATTCTCTCTCGGCCCTAGAAAAATGACAATGGTGAACCACTATAAAAAATATTGATAAGAAAACTAAATGGATTTCTCCATATACTTACCAGATGTCATACCTGACTGGAAGGAACACACAAACAAATTTATATACTGATTTGCAGTGTACATTTGTCATAATCAGAAACTCTGCCAACATTTCAGCTATGTTGGCTGGGATTTCCCCTGCTCATGTTTTATATTTACATTTGAGTCTTTGAATACTTTCAACAATTCTTGTTCTCTTTAAGTATCCATCAAGGGAATGGTTATATTGCTGTTCTGCTTCCCAGCAGTACAAATCATCTAGCATTGTGGTTCAAAGCTACTGGAAACTCCTACATTCTTCTTCCTGTTGAGATTAAAATGAAATGAAGGAAAATATATCCTGAGACTTTTGTATTTGTTTATATGTGACAAGGGAACTATTAAGGAATTAACAACAATGCTGCGTCAAAGATCAAAAATATTCCATTATTATATTGCACGTGCAGTTCTGCTTACAAATACCAATTTCATCTATCAATCTGGTGTTGACAAGTTAATTTTATTTGCATGCAGCCTCCAAGACAGTAGGTACTGTAATCACCCTAATAATGTTCAATGTAATTGGGACTGACCTAATTTGAATTTAAATTCTTGTTATCACCACTTGGGCTAGTGTCCTGGAAAATAGTATTATGAATGTTTTTTATATTGCTAGAGTTGTGGACTGAATCCAAAATATATGCCAAAGAATTGAAGGACCAGTTGGGTCTCTTCCAGTCTACTGTATTATGCAAAAGCCTTCTACAGCAGTTGCTTAACCATGAATGTGGTTAACTCCAGAAGTTCTGGGGTAGGTGTAGATGTTGCTGCTGTAATGGCATCTTTGTTTTTGAGGGAGGGGTGTCATTGCACATAGGTCTGACTTTACTCAAGCTTAGTTTGCCTACACAATTCCTCCAGTCTTCTTGATGCCATAAATGACGCAGGGCCATTGTGAATTGTTACTCAGTTTATTAAAGATTTCTATAGGTGCACTTGTATGGAGAAAGATAAAAAAAAGTACTTTACATCTGCGATCTGGAGTTCAGCCGCATTAAAAGCTTTGTTAGTTGGCAGGCTATGAACCATCCTATGCTATGATTGTTACTGGCCATAGAAGGTTCTGTGCCACTGACTTTATCTCTCTTGGAATGAACCTTAAAGGATTTGAACTTAAGGAGATTACCTATGCCTGATGAGTCGCATTAGGACAAATGGTTCGCACAGTTCTTCTTCTTGCTCAGTAGCAATTTTTGACATCTGTCAAAACTACAAAAACTCCCTTCGAGGATTGGGGGAGAGATCTTGAGGCTTCTAGTATGAGGTATTGTCCTTCTCTTGTTTGAGAGTGCACAAAGCATCCAAAATACTTTCTACAGGTAAACATGTCTCTATCATCAGCAAAATTAGAGGGTAAAATAAGAGAATCAGAATATCTTCAGGAACAAAATTGAGACGATTTGGACAATTCCAAACTTTTCTGGTCTAGTAGTTTTTCATAATAAAAATGTTTCAGAACAATTATTATTGTTTGGTCATTTGCTTGGAATAAATTGGCTCAGTACCTATTTCAAATTAAGGAAGGTATTCTGTTTTTTTCTGCACTTATATGAGGATACAGTATACATTCTTGACGTGTTTGTTAATTTATTGCTTGTAATTGGTATCCTTTGTTTGGTGCTCAGTTTCACAAGCAAACATGGCATTTTGAAATGGGCACACTTACAAATTATTTAAATAATTTACTATAGAGAAATACAAATCGCCTTTTTTAAAATTTCAGACTGATAGTGGTCAGTGATGGGTATAAATTCCTCCCAGAAAAGATAGTCTATTAAATTCTTTGAAATACTGAATTTGATGACAAGAGAACCAGGAATGGGAAATTCAGCTAAATGTTAAGAGAACTTTCTTAAATATGTTTTTTCTTTCTACAGCATTGGAGTACAAAGAACAGAATAATTTTAATAGAGCAATTGTAACAATTACTAAGAATTTTCTAATCACTAATTGCCAATATAATCAACTAAGTGCCAAAGGTTTCATCTATCAATGTAAATAGCTTTCTTGTCATTAATAAATATGTGTATTTTAGATGTGCTGTTTTTTCCCTTCTTTCTTCCACTACGGTAGTTAAGACCCACGATGTGCTGAGAATGTTTAAGAGGAAAAAAATGTGATGAAAAGAAATAGTTTGTACAGTACTTGTGTTGAGTCAATAGGCATGTGATGCTCAGCTTCTATGATTCTCAGTCATTAGATTAAGTTATCACAATTACTAAGATGATTGAGTGTATTTTGGCACCATAAGTGGTTTTAAGGACTTACATAATTCTGTATGCTTGCGTAATAGAAATTTATTTTCCTTTCTTTATTCTTCTTACTCGTTTTTCTCTGCTTGGAGAATCTGAGAAAAGGGAAACAAAATTCTTATCTGTCACCAAAGTCCTTACTAATGGCAAACTGACACTGCTAGAGACAATTGAATGATTTATCTGTACTATTCGGGTCCCTTTTGTTTGTTGTAGGGACTCTGGGCTCTTGTTCACCATCAATTGCACGTCAACTGTTGCTTCCAAAGTAGTAAATCCAAAGTGCAAAGGATTCAATCATTTCTCCTCTTGATACAATAGCAGTAGCACTTAGATTTATGTACCGCTTCATAGTGCTTTACAGCCCTCTCTAAGCGGTTTACAGAGTTCAGCATATTGCCCCCAACAATCTGGGTCCTCATTTTACCGACCTCAGAAGGATGGAAGGCTGAGTCAACCTTGAGCCTGGTGAGATTTGAACAGCTGAACTGCAGCTAGCAGTCAGCTGAAGTAGCCTGCAGTGTTGCACTCTAACCACTGCGCCAGAGCTGTTGAGGTTAAATTGCTTAAGATTCCAAGGAAGTGTGGTCCAGTATTTTTGGAGAAAACCAGATTGAAGAAGACACTACACCCTTTTCCATGGATGTTAATGTGATTCTTGTCATTGTGTTTTTTAAATCTATATTTTCCCTCCAGAATATTGTTAGATATTGCTATGAAAGCCCCAAGATGAAAACAAAAACTTATTAAAAGATATAAAGTTATATGCATGAACTCCCTATATCCTGGTTTGCAAAGTTTATTGATTATTGCTTCATATTTCTTGAACCAAGGATGAAAAGAAAGTCGGGGAGGGAAAGGTGATAAAATATAGAAGAAGGTCCTTAATTCTTTGTACCATTGCATTTAAATAAGTTTACATCAGATCAGGATTTTCCAGTTTAGCAAATGAATATCAGATGTGAGCAAAGTACTAGCTGTTTACATTAAACTTAGCCAATAATAACAAGTGTAATCCTTTTTTAAAAATGGCATTCATCATTGGATTGGCACCAAGATAAGACTCCACTTTTATAGGCAGGGCAAGATTTTCCTATACTATGCTTGGGCAAGATAAAAATGCTTACAGTTTTCCAAATTTTACAGCTGTTTGTGCTCTGCTATGAATGCATAGCAATTCATGTGATGTCTCCTCCACATTAGAAATGAAATTAATGAGAAAGTGTAGTTCATGTCAGTTTGGAAGCACCATCAGGTTCAACGCATTGCGTCACAAAGGCTAAGAGTCAGCCTCTGTCTGTTTCTGCTGCCTGTTACTCAATCTTTATAAAATTATAATGTCATTACAATAGTACATAGTGTGGTTGCATCAGCATAACTTTTACCAGTCAAAGAAGAGGGGAAAGGAACAGGAAGGGGAAAATTTGGGTAGCAAGTTCAGCTTTAAACATTTACTACTTTTTAAAATAAAATGAAAAAAATTCTCCATAATTCTACTGTAATTCTTGCTTTTTGTTGCCCACTTTTGCAATAGGGCAATTTTACCTCAATTTTGAAGAGCCATTCTGGGGCACTTTATGACTAGAGAATCCAAATGTTACCCATATTTTGATAGCTTGTCCTGAGGACTGTTGAAATGCTTATTCCTGTTCAGGTTTTTTTTGTGTACTATATAATAGAATGGATTATTTTTTCAAATGCATATTAATAAGCTGTAGCCTCATCCTTGCTTACTTGACTTTAAATTGATTCTCAGGACAATATTATACAGCTACTGTAAGTTCAGATATGTTTAGGTATATCCATCATGCTATTCCTTTTCAGAGTAAGCATTGTTTGGGGGAGTGCAGAAAAAGAAACAACAAGGCAAAGAAATTAAATACCGTATTTTTCGGAGTATAAGATGCACCAGGGGCGGGTTCCTAATTTTTTTACTACCACTCTGTGGGCATGGCTTATTTTGTGGGTGTGGCTTGCCAGCCATGTGACCAGGTGGGCGTGGCTTGCCAGCCATGTGACCAGGTGGGCGTGGCTTCTCAGACTGCTGAAGGGAGGGGAACTGAGATAGGTCTTGCTGCCTAGGTCTTCCCTCTCCCCTCAGCAGTTCGAGAAGCCTCAAACGTGCAAAAATGCCTGGGATCATCACCGCGCATATGTGGCTTCTCGGACTGCTGAAGGAAGGGGAATGGAGATAGCTCCTGCCGCCCGTTCTTTCAGCGTCCCTCACACGCTCCCTCAGCCATCCTCCCCTGCTTGGACTCACTGTGGGGTAGGAAGGCAGCACATGTGCAGTGCCGGAAGCTCGGCTTCTGGGCATGCGCAGAAGAAATTTTTTTAAAAAATTAAAAAAAAATTTTTTTTATGGCGGCACCCAGGCACCGGCAACCAACCGCACCGGTACTGTGACGTCCCCAGCGGGCCGCTACCGGTGCTATAGAGTGGACCGCACTGGTAGGAACCCACCACTGAGATGCACCCTTTTGCCCCCCAAAAGAGGGTGGAAATGTCAGTGCGTCTTATACACCGAATACAGCCATTTTTGGCCTCCCAAAGCCCCGCCCCTGAATCCCATTTTTGCGAAAAATGGGCCATTTTTTGCAAAAATGGGGGACTTTTTGCCTTTTCCCACTCCCTAGAAGTGCTCTGCAGGCTTCCCAAACCCTTTGCATGCCTCGTTTTTGCAAAAAATCTGGGCCGTTTTTCGCAAAAACGGAGGTTTTTTGTCTTCCCCCACCCCCTAGGAGTACTCTGCAGGCTTCCCAAACCCTCTGCATGCTTCGTTTTTCAAAAAAAGTTTTTCACAAAAAAGGGGGTGTTTTTGCCTTCTACTTCTACATCTAGCATTCTGGGAGTTGAAGTCCACTAGTCTTAAAACTGTCAAGTTTGAAGACCCCTGGGTTAGGGGTGCAAGGGTCTTCAAACTTGGCAAGTTTAAGACTTGTGGACTTCAACTCCCATTCCTGAGCTAGCATGACTGGAGGAGGAATTCTGGGAGTTGAAGTCCACAAGTCTTAAAGCTGTCAAGTTTGAAGTTTGTAAAAAGTATACATGGTTGTAAAAAGTATTCTGCTATACTGGTTTTTTATTAAATAATATATTACTACACCATTTGGTTCAGAATACTTTTTTCCTTGTTTTCCTCCTCTAAAATCTAGGTGCGTCTTATACTCCGAAAAATGCGGTATATGATATCATAAAAGGAAGAAGAGCTGAAACTGCTTCACACCAACCCCATTAACTCTATTTGTTAAAGAGTCCTTGAACCCTTCTTTCTACCATGTGATTACACAACTTCACTAAGTGCCCTTTATTCTTTAAGCCTCTCCATTTCTATTTTTTCAGGATCTAATCTTCCTCCTGCCACAACTCAAAAGGCCTTGCTGTCAATCCATTACTCATTCATTTATACACTACTGCCCTTTTTACAACCCTGTAAACCGGTGGTGACATCACGGAGCCGGTTCTGTCGGTGCCAGTCTGTGGACGCTGCCATCTTTTTTTTGGCTTTTTTTTTTTTTTGGTTTTTTTAAAAAAATTGCTTCTGGTGCAGGAGCAGATTCTATTCAGATTAAAGTCAGGGTATTTGGATGGAGCTGAGCGTTTACTGGCCGAATGCCCTTCCTGATGCCATGGAATTCACAGCGGATACTTTGTCTTTGTGCTCTAGGAGAGAAAAAAACTGCCAATACCCAGGATTGAACTCTCAACCTTCTGAGTGTCTATCAGAGGGAGTTCCTCCTAGTTTGCACCAGTTCTATAGAACCGGTAGTAAACCGGTGGTGACATCATGGAGCCGGTTCTGTCGGTGCCAGTCTGTGGACGCTGCCATCTTTTTTTTGGCTTTTTTTTTTTTTGGTTTTTTTAAAAAAATTGCTTCTGGTGCAGGAGCAGATTCTATTCAGATTAAAGTCAGGGTATTTGGATGGAGCTGAGCGTTTACTGGCCGAATGCCCTTCCTGATGCCATGGAATTCACAGCGGATACTTTGTCTTTGTGCTCTAGGAGAGAAAAAAACTGCCAATACCCAGGATTGAACTCTCAACCTTCTGAGTGTCTATCAGAGGGAGTTCCTCCTAGTTTGCACCAGTTCTATAGAACCGGTAGTAAACCGGTGGTGACATCATGGAGCCGGTTCTGTCGGTGCCAGTCTGTGGACGCTGCCATCTTTTTTTTTGGCTTTTTTTTTTGGTTTTTTTTTAAAAAAATGCTTTTGGTGCAGGAGCAGAGTTTCCGGCACTGTGCATGCGCTGCCATCTGGTTTTCAGCTTTTTATATTTTTTGGCTGTTTTTTGCTTGTTTTTCAGCACTGCGCATGTGCGTGCGCACATACAGTGCTTGCAGCCACGCGGCGCAGGAGGAAGCAAAGTGGCAGTGAGGTAAGTTAGAACCAACCCCTGGTCTTTACCACTAGGCTACCACGGCGCTCTACTTCCTTCATACACTCTTGTATGTAAAGGTTTATGCACCATTTCTCAAGCTGTGCCTTTCAATGAACCCATAAGAGAACAATAGCTGATCTTCTACATAATACAGGTACAGTGGTGGGTTCCTGCCGTAGCTGTCCAATACATAGCTTCGGTAGGGAGTGGCCGATTGCACAATTTGCACGCGACCACTCTGGAGCCATCTTCGCGGGTCTGTTGCGTGCATTGCCATCTTTTTCTGAGAACTTTTGGATGATTTTGCTTCCGTGCATGCACGGAAGCAAAATCGTGCCAAAATCTCGCACACACGCGCGTCCCCTCGTGAGATTTTGGCGAGATTTTGCTTCCGCGCATACACGGAAGCAAAATCATGCAAGGGGGCATGCGCGCGTAGTGAGTGCACGCGTGCCCAAAACGCGGAGATGCACGCGTCCCCCTGTACAAGTAGTCTTCAACTTACAACAGTTCATTTAGCAACCATTCAAAGTTACAATGGCACTGGGGAAAAAGTGACTTATGACCATTTTTCACACTTATGTCCCATAGTCACGTGATTTATATTCGGATGCTTGACAACCTGTGGTGGATTCCTACCAGTGCAGTCCACTTTATAGCACCGGTAGCGGCCCACTGGTGACATCACAGTACCGGTGTGGTCGGTTGCTGGTGCCTGAGCGCCGCCATTTTTTTTAAAAAAATGTTTTACATTTTTTAAAAAAAATTATTCTGCGCATGCCCAGAAACCTGACAATTAAGTCTTTCCCCATCCCTTCACTTGAAAATAATAAGAAGCTCGCATTTGACACTTTTCCTTCGCTTTTGCCTAAAGCTTCCCAAAGTGGGCATTTTCCGAAAGCTTAACCTTTTATACTGTTAATTTTATACAGTTTTATACTGTATTTTTTAGACAAAAACATTGAGGACTGTTAAAAGATACTGTTCTTTTAACAGTCCTCAATATTTTCGTCTAAGTAATCCATGACTGAAACCAAAAAAGATGTATGAGACTTGCTTGTCTTTAACTATAGCATTTTCTGCATATAAAGGTTGCTGTGTTGCCATGATGTAACACACACTTTGTATGCAAAAACTTTTCATGTAAGGTATAAAATAGCAAAAATAGTAGTAACATCTCTCTGAAATAACTAATATATGACCAGCAAGCCACGCCCACCCGGTAACATGGCCGGCAAGCCACGGCCACCCGGTAACATGGCTGGCAAGCCACACCCACAAAATAAGCCAAGCTCACAGAGTGGTAGTAAAAAATTAGGAACCCGCCCCTGTTGACAACTGACTCTTTATGATGGTTGCAGTGTCCTGGGTTCATGTGAGCACCTTTTGCAACCTTCTGACAAGCAAAGTCAATGGGGAAACCAGATTCACTCAACAACCATGTTACTAATTTATCAACTGCACTGATTCCCTTAACAAATGTGGCAAGAAAAATCCTCAAATGGGGCAAAAGTCACTTAACAAATCTCTCACTTAGCAACATAAATTTGGGGCTCAATTGTTGTTGTATGTAGAGGACTACCTGTACTATTAAACCTGACATCTTTCTGCAAAACGACTATTTATGAGCAGTGGTATACAGTTTCAAAGTGATTTCATTTAGTAACGAATCTCCAGATCCGTATTCCTGCAAAACTTTCTGGTTCAGACGCTGCTTCTCAACATGAAAAGGATGATCCTAAATGCAAGCCAGCTGCCCCACCTGTCCAATCCCGAGGTTATTCTTGGCACCTTCGCTGGAATGCAAGAATAGGTTCTTGGAAATGCATAGTTTTCAAAGATTGCAAAAACGATTCACGCATGGGATAACAACCGTTTGAATGTCAAATTTATTTTTCATGCATTAACGTGCAGACTAGCCCACAGAAATCATCTTTGCTCCAAGTACCCAAATTATCTCTTTGAACAAACAGTGTGAGCCAGAAATAGCTAAATCAGATGTGTATGTCCACTGCCGCCTGTTTGCTCCGTATGCAAATTAGAGTGGATTCTTGGGGATTAGATTTGGCTTTCTGTGTGTGTGGGGGGGGGGAGAGCCGACATTTACTGTCTGAAACAGACAGTGAAAGAGGAAGAAGAAGAAAAGAAAAGCTGCATTTGGAGCTTAATGTTCTTTCTATACCACATGGAATAAGGGAGTGAACTGAAAGTAAAGCTCATCCATTCGGAAAACCCAGATAGAAACTTTTTAAGAAGTAGAAAGGACTTTTTTTTTGCTTCCCAAAATCCAGAACGTGGACTTTTTTTCTTTTCCCTTCACAAATACAGGAGGTGGAAGTCCAAGGAGAATCCTGCTCATGAAAGAAACTGGATGAGAAAGGTAAAGGTAGAGACAAAGGTTGAGATTTTTTTTATTAGCTACACCTCTTGAGCAGTGAGTTGTCTCTTAGAAAGTTGCTGACGGAGCTTTGGCATTTGATCATCTCCAACTGCTGATTAACACAGCACTGTTTTATATTTAACTCTGACCAGAGCAGGAGGAGTTGGGGGTGGGGTTGTGCTGCTTAAAAGGCAAATAGGAGCAGCCACAAAGTTCTTCCTCTTTTTTCTCTCCTGAACCGATTCCTGCTTTACCAGTCATTTTTCTTTGGAAAAATCAAACTTTTGGGGGGTGGGGGTTAAAAGGGGTGGGGGTTAAAAGGGAACGGAGGGGATGGAGGAGGAAAGAGGCAAGCAAAGCAGATGAGAAGGAAGGAGGAAGAGATTAAATACAGCGGAGTCCCTTCAGCCAAAGAGAGAGAAGAGAGCGAGCAAGCCACCGCGCTGTTGCTTAATGTGTCTGTTTTAAGTTCTAAGTTTGATAAGCACAGTGGGAGATGCAAGGACTGGATATTGAAGACATGTCATCCAAAATGCATTGCATGAAAGGCAAGCACGTGGCCATCATTTGTGGAGTGGTAATTGCTGTGGGCTTAATTTTGGGACTCGGATTAGGATTAGGATTAAAACCTGAGGCCTGCTATTCTCCAGAAGACAATGGGCAAGTGTCAACAAAACCACCCACATCCACTGCTCCAGAGGTCACACATCCTTCGCAGACCACACATCCTTCACAGACCAGTGTCTTTTGCAGTGCCAACAATGATGAAAATGGAGCCTGGACGAATTTCAGGCTGCCCGACTATGTTCACCCAGTTCATTACGATTTAGACTTGATTCCTGAGATGGAAGCTGAGGTGTACACCGGAATGGTAAATATCTCCATCAGCTTGGAAGAACAGACAACCAGGCATTTGTGGCTTCACCTGAGACAAACAAAGATCACGGAAATACCTGAGCTCAGGACATCCTCGGGACAGGTCATTACGATAAAGCGTTGTTTTGGATATGAACCACATGAATATGTGGTGATAGAGGCAGAAGAAGACTTGCATCCTAGCAACTATTTCCTGAGTATGAAGTTCAAAGGCTATTTGAATGGTTCCCTGGTTGGATTTTATAGAACAAGCTATGAGGAGAATGGAAAGACCAAGTAAATCTCTCTTTTAACATTTTTGCACTATTAATTTTTGTACAAGGCTCCTCTCTCTTTCTGTCTCCATCTTACACCTTCTGTTTCCTCACCATAGAACTGTGGTCTTTCATGTATATATACGGTATATATATATAATGAATATTAAGGAACGCAATAATGATAAGTACAACACGGAGATAGATGGTGGTTCTGGGAAAATGGTTTATTTTTGCTTATGAATTTACCACATATTTACAGAATGCAAAGGCAATAAAATAAGTACACATTTCTTGGGCTTTTGTTCTATAAAGTTCTTTATCTTATACTTAATCTTACTTTTATATTGTTAGACAGAATGTTCCAAGACAGGAAACATATGTCTGGTAGTTTAATTTAAATTATTATGATATTATAAGTGAAATTCATTATTTATACAATGATGGCCTTGTTTTTGTAGAAAATACATCCAGGAAGCCTTGCTTTTTTTTTTTTAATGCACAATTTCTTTGCTGCCTGTAAGGTATGTTTAAGTATAATTGTTTGGCAGCATCCAGATTAAGAGTTGACATAGTGTTAGATGTGTAGAAATGTATCAGTGGAAGGCTAGATACCCTGTTTCCCCCCAAATAAGACATCCCCTGATAATAAGCCCAATCGGGCTTTTGAATGCATGGCAATAAGGCCAAGCACTTATTTCAGGGTTCAAAAAAATATAAGACAGGATCTTATTTTTGGGGAAACATGGTAGGAATCTGGTTGTTGCTTCTCATCCTCCTAATCACAACTTCAAAGTGCAGTCGTTTTTGAAACAGGACTTTCGTAGTAGGGTTGTCCATCGGGTGTGACACAAGATCTTAAGCTGTGGGAAATCTCAACATCTCAGTCCGTGTATGGAAATCATTTTTATTGGTTTTAAAAGAAAAAGAAAAGGAACAAAATGCAAAGACATTTATGATAGAAATAAATATATTAGTCCCAGAGGGGAAAAAAAATACATAAAACAATAGCTTGTAAGATTTTTGGAAACAGTGTTATCTCTGCTGTAAATGTCTACAGTTATTGCTTTTTTAAAAAGTAAAAAATGCATCAAAGAAAAAAGAAAAAAATATAATATGATATATCATAACAGCAAACAGATACAATTCTATACAGGTAGTCCTCTACTTACAACCACAATTGAGGCCAAAATTTATGTTGCCAAATGAGAGAGTTGTTAAGTCAGTTTTGCCCCATTTTACAACCTTTCTTGACACAGTTTTTAAGTGAATCACTGCAGTTAGTCATACGGTTGTTAAGTGAATCTGGCTTCCATCTACTTTGCTTGTCTGAAGGTCACAAAAGGTGATCACATGTCCCTGGGACACTGCAATGGTCATAAATATGAGTCAGCTAACAAGTGTCTGAATTTTGATCATGTGACTGTGGAGATGCTGCAAAGGTTAGAAGTGTGAAAAATAGCGCTAGCACTTAGACTTATAAACCGCTTCACAGTGCTTTACCGTCTTCTCTAAATGATTTACAGAATCATCATATTGCCCCCAACAATCTGGGTCCTCATATTACTGACCTTGGAAGGATGGAAGGCTGAGTCAACCTTGAGCCTGGTGAGATTCGAACTGTCAAATTGCAGGCAACTGGCAGGCAGCAGAAGTAGACTGCAGTACTGCATTCTAACCATTGCACCACCACGGCTCTTGTCGTGGTCATAAGTCACTTTTTCAGTGCTGTTGTGACTCTGAATGGTCACTAAATGAACTGTTAAAAGTCAATGACTACATGTACTTATCTAGTACAAATATCATTCAAGTATACATATATTTCTAATACATTTATATAACTATTGTTGCGTCCCCCAGGACGCCGGTTTACCTCAGGACTGTTCCTGATTGGCCAGAGCGGGCGCTGTTTGGAAGCGGGAGTTTACAGGCTTCCTATTGGCTGGCGCGTCTGACAGCCGCCTATAAAAGAGCTGTCAGACGCGGCTGAGGCACGGGTTGCTTTCTACTGAGTTGTTGCTGGTTGCTTTTTAGTTGCTGTTCTGTTAGCCTTAATAAAGGCTTGTTGGCTTTGATTTATGTTGCTCACACCCCGAGCGGCCATTTTAATTATCATGTTTTTACCCTACTGTATTTTGTAAAAATGAGACCCATGTTTCATTATACTTGTCCATACAAAGTCTTATAGGCACTCCATTCATAGGTGGAAAAATACAATCAGGTCTTCAATCCATTGAGTGTATGGGGCCCTGTGTTTATCTTTCTAATGCCGCAGTCACAATCTTTTGGACATAATGGCACAGACGATCCATTTAAACCCCATTTTCAATCCAACTATTACCTGGTTGGCAAATTCCATGTACTAGGTATGTAGCTTTAAGAGAATATTATTCTCTGAATTTTTTAGCTTTTGTCTCTGCGCTGCAGTCATTAAGGCTTTGAGAAATACTCAGATTTTGAAACTGGCTTGCTTTCTGCTGCTCCAGAGGGCTGAGCTGGAATCGATGAGTGGAAATTGCAACATTAGGGAAACTTCAAGCAAGAGCTGTTAGATGATGGAATAGAGCACTCCAGGGAGGACCTATTTAAGCAAAAGCTGGACAGCCATATGTTAAGGATGCTGCGGTTGCAAGTTCCCTGCAGTGAACATAATTCTATCTTGCAGGCTTTCATAACAGGCTGCATTGTCGGTAGAAATTTACCATAGAGAACAGTGTTTCCAAAAATCTTACAAGCTATTGTTTAATAGGAAATTCATTTCATCACAGTGAATGTTACTTGTTTCCAGGGAAAGTACAATAAATATTAAACCAAAGGTTTGGAATTCTTCCATACCTAGTCCAGCCTTGCCCAATCTCAAAGTCTCCAGATGTATGACTACAACTCGCATCATCCAATGCTATTCGGATATATTGCCTGGAAGAGTGACAGTTGTAGCCTGAATGAGTTTCGTCCTTCATTCCCATGTTTAGTCAGAATTGTAAATAGCAAACAGTGTAGACTGATGAAACAATGTTAGTACTGACATAGTATTAATCATTATTTGTATCTAAAACCTAGAACAAATAATTTTCCAAGGACTGATTCAGATATTTGCAATATGTATTGTTTTGTTTGGCCATGTTTGTATTGAGATGCTTGTAGAGGCTTCGAAATTAGGAATTTGTTTTCTTAATAAAATGAACTTTAATGAAGTATTCAGAAGAATAGGTCAGGCTGAAAATTCGTGTAAGTCGTGTGGTGCCACAAGCTCTACAAAGACCCTATTGTGGATTGTCTTCTAACTTCTGAAATGCTATAGAAGTGCCTTAAATTGTAGTCTTAATAGTCCTGTATGTTTGTAAGGTAGTTAGTTAGCACTATCTGGTTCCATCCATGAACTCTTTCAACTTCCAGTACAAGCCATAAACCAGTCTGTATTTTGTGCAATGGACAGCGATTTGAAAATCAGAAGAAACTCTGAACTCTACGACTGCAAGAAGGAATTTAGAGTAAATGAAGATGTAAGTCAGGATTGTGGGCACAGAATCGGTAATGTAGAATGTTAACTAAAAAAAAAAAGCAGGATTGCTCTCATTATACACACGCAGTGTATGTGTGGCCAAGTCCCTCCTGCACGTGACAATTAATGGAGACAGTAGAAGAGGGAACATCTGTTTTATGGCAATCTGCTAAATAGATGAAAAGGAGTTGAAAGGCAAGTTATCCATTTGTTGATCTTAGTCATCTTTTCAAAACCATTAAGGGATATGTACTAAGTAACAGCACCAGTAAAGAATCCTTTATCCTAACAAAGCTGTCATATACTTGCAAGTTAAATAATGTAAAAACGTGCTTTCACCACTTTTTGGTATGTACTAATGGGTACTTTGGAACATAATTCTAATTTTCTCTACATCAGCCTTCTCTAACCTAGCAGTCATGAAATGTATTGAGGCTACAGCTCTCATTATCTGCTTGGTGGGAATTCTAGGAGTTGTAGGGTAAGGAAAGCCTGGACAATATTATTTGGGAGGGATGGTTTAGAACTGTAGGTGTTCCCCAAACCAAGATATACTACTTAGCTAGTCAAATGTAGCTACTTGGGAGTTGAAAGGAATGTACAGCCGCATATATTTCTTCCATATTCAAAATATCTATTTGTTTTCAGTATTGCGTGCGATTTAATTCATATGTACACATGGCAAAGAATAAATTGAAAAGTATGATTGATGTGATGGCTTATGATAAAAGGCATCAGTAACAAAGACATGGAAGTTATTTGAAACAGAATGGAAATAATGATATTATAGAGAGCCCCAAAAGTATATGGCATTATACTAATAGGAAGTACCGTATTTTTCGGAGTATAAGACGCACCTTTTTCCTCCCTAAAAGAGGCTGAAAATTTGGGTGCGTCTTATACTCTGAATGTAGCTTTTTTGAAGCTTTTTTTTCCAGCCCTAATGAGGTGCTAACAATCTCCCCGTCTTCCTACTCCCTTCGAAGTAGTTTTTCCAGCTCTAAGTCTTTGCAGGCTTGTTTTCATTCCTACTCCCTCTCCCTTAGCCCTAATGATGTGCTAACGACCTTTCAGCATTTTTTTATTCCTACTCCCTCGAAGTAGTTTTTTTACCAGCCCTAAGTCTTTGCAGGCTTGTTTTCATTCCTACTCCCTTCGAAGAATATTTTTTTCAGCCCTAACCAGGGGATAAAATAATGTGCTGAAGCTGACCAGACTAAGGGTGCTAGCCAGATGAATACCTGGTAGGTAGATTTTTTCCCCCTATTTTCCTCCCCCAAAACTAAGGTGCGTCTTATACTCCGGTGCATCTTATACTCCGAAAAATATGGTACTGGTATGAAAAAGAATGATTTTGGGAATGATGAAGTGAAAGAGGCTGTGGATGATGAAAAATTTCATATAGCAATAGCACTTAGACTTATATACTGCTTCATAGTGCTTTATAGCCCTCTCAAAGTGGTTTAATGATTGCTGAATAAAAAAATAAGAATGAGAGAAAGATAGGTTTGAACAGCAGTCGGCATTTTTCAGAACAAGTTGTACTTTTGTTAAGAACTTTCCAATATCTACAGCATTATTCTGACCTTGAAATGGCACAGCATTTTTATGGTCTGTCTCTACTATGGTTATCTACTCCAAATGTAGTTTCTAATTCATTTTCTAACAGGTCATCATCGTTGGGACAATAGCGATAGAGCTTGAGTTCAAGTTGGTGCCTGAATTTCCAAATACATTTTTGTATTTTATCAGTAAATGATGAAAATCCTAGCTACATGTTCTAATCAAAGTTTTCAGTCCAGTTTTTAAACTTTAAAGAAGTTAAAGAACTGAAGGATCAAGCTAGGAACCCTGACAAGTTGATTCTTAATGAAAACTTATAAAGCTTCAGAGAAATTATACTCTATGATTTTTCTTCTTCTTTATTATTTTTTCTATATTTGTTTGGACCTTCCTTACTTTTATACAGTTGACAGTATTTCTAAACATGTGGTTGAAAAATTACCAACACTTTGAATTAATTTAAGAGACAAATGTGGTTGTATGTTCTCATCAATCAATTGCTACAATTGGCAATTGTGCACAATATACACAATGCTGTTAATAAAGTATAATTCACCTTTATGTGAAAATGTTTATAATTAATTTTGGAAACAGTGTTAGTAGTAGTTTACCTTGGTCGCTTAAATTATCTACATATAAATTAATATAAGAAACATCATCATACCGACTTGTTTCAGTAGGATTTTGGGTGAACTTCTGCAGCCTAATATTCCAGGTTATTCAAAAATGCTGTTAGATTGTATTTCTTGAACAATGGACAAAATTATATACGGAAACTCAGAGTGATGAATGATATTATTATGAATATACTAGTTCCTGGCTGTTTTGACAAGTTGCTAAAACTTATTCTAAACACACACACACACACACACACACACACACACACACACACACACACACACACACACACACGGCACTTGAAAGACCTTAGCACCTGGTTTTTTATTGCAATCTTGTTTGTATATGTGTTGATCAATCAATCTGTCTCTCCATCCATCCATTCTCCAACTATTACAATCAATATATGTTGTAAGTTTAGTAATATTACTTTTATAGAATTAACTGTTTGTCTAATTTGGACATGTGACATAAGTATCTGATATCCTTTTTTAATTCAAATGAAATAAGTAAGCCACTGGTTGATATCATCCGACGACACGGGGTGAGGTATCAGCAATATGCTGATGATACCCAGTTGTACATCTCCACCCCGTCTCAATTTGGGGAAGCCGTAGATGTAATGGGCCGCTGCCTGGCCGATGTTAGGGTCTGGATGGGGAAGAACCGGCTAAAACTTAACCCTGACAAGACTGAGTGGCTGTGGATATTGCCTCCTAAGGACTTGACCAATTGTCCCTCCTTGGTTCTTGGGGGGGAGAAATTAGCTCCCTCAGAACGGGTCCGCAATTTGGGTGTCCTCCTAGACCCACAGCTAAAATTGGAGCAACATCTTTCAGCTGTGGCTAGGGGGACCTTTGCACAAGTTCGTCTTGTGCACCAATTGCGACCCTACTTGGAGAAGGAGGCACTTCTCACAGTCGCTCATGCCCTTATCACCTCACGGCTGGATTACTGCAATGCGCTCTACATGGGGCTACCCTTGAAGAGTGTCCGGCGACTGCAATTGGTGCAAAATGCAGCTGCGTGAGCTGTGGTGGGTGTACCTAGATGCACCCACATAACACCTATTCTCCGCCAGCTGCATTGGCTGCCCATTAGTCTCCGGATCCAATTCAAGGTGTTGGTCGTTACCTTTAAAGCCCTACATGGCTCAGGGCCAGGTTACCTTCGGGACCGCACCCTGCCGCATACCTCCCTACGACCGGTTAGGTCCCACAGAGCGGGTCTCCTCCAGGTCCCATCGACCAAGCAATGCCGGCTGGCGGGGCCGAGGGGGAGAGCCTTCTCTGTGGGAGCCCACTCCCTTTGGAACCAGCTCCCTCCAGAGATCAGGACTATCCCCACCCTGCTGGCCTTCCATAAAGCGATAAAAACTTGGCTCTTCCGGCAGGCAGGGTATGAATGAAAGTTATTTTAAATCTGGACAGTATTTTAACATGGTTTTTTAACAAAATTGTTTTTTACTTTATGTTTTCTATACATGCTGTGAGCCGCCCAGAGTCCCTCGGGAGTTGGGCGGCATAGAAATTTTAATAAATAAATAAATAATAAATTGTCCCCATTCTTCTAACAAATTATTCCAAATATCCACGAGTAATGATTTAATACAATCATTTTCATTCTTTTCCAAAGATACATAGCAGCAACAGATCATGAGCCAACTGATGCACGAAAATCATTTCCTTGCTTTGATGAACCTAACAAAAAAGCAACATATAGTATATCTATTACTCATGAACGTGACTATGAAGCCCTATCAAACATGCCAGTAGAGGTATGTATACATACTGTTTCTTGTTTTTTAATATCATCTCTCTCTCTCTCTCTCTCTCTCTCTCTCTCTATCTATCTATCTATCTATTTCTATCTACCGGTTTAAATTTTGAAATAAACAGCAAAAAGCTAAATAAGATTTTGATCTAAAAAAGTTGTAAGAGGATTAAGAGTTAATTTATTTTTAATAAAAGATTTTAGAATTAACTTCAAAAAATAAACAACTTTCTGTGGGAAACAGATTTGTTTTGGATATCCTGGCTATTGCAAGTCATAACACAAGATAAGTGACGACATTAGAAACCAGATCCTAGAGAGTACTTAAGATTTAAGCAGGATTAAAAAAAATACAAGCCTGTTCTTGATGTTAGTTGATGATAGAACTTACAATATGACACAAAATGTTATAATGTTGGAAATATTAATGGGGTCAAGACAGGAATTAGTAATTATAATATCGATACTGTTAGTCTGCTTTTGTGGATAGACTATGCCTAAAAGATGTAATGAAGGAATGGGAGAAGTGCAACACATTTTATCTGACAAGTCAGAGAAAGTATAAAATATGGAACTTCAAATGATAAGCCAAGAGAATGCTTTGGAAAGGGTACTTTACTGGATATGCAAAAGAAACTGGCTGAAGGTTTTACTGGATTTACAAAAGAGGTTGTTAAAGCCTTGATGAAATCCATGTGGCAGAATAAAGACAAGTAAAATTTTACACCAATATTTGATTGAATGAAAGTTTCAATCTGTTGAAGCAAATTAACTGTTAATAGTGAAGGAAAGAATATACAGTTTGTTTAATGATCAAGGTTAAAATAAGACTTACTTTCTCCTTCCTTCCTTCCTTCCTTCCTTCCTTCCTTCCTTCCTTCCTTCCTTCCTTCCTTCCTTCCTTCCTTCCTTCCTTCCCTCCCTCCCTCCCTCCCTCCCTCCCTCCCTCTCTCTCTCTCTCTCTCTCTCTCTCTCTCTTCTGGGAATCATTTATGTCCTATTTATTGACTCTATGATTAAAAACTTTATGTTTTGTGGATGTGCTTATAGGTAAGAAATGAGATATATGATGAAGAGATATCAGTTTAACCTTATAGTGCAGAGGTGGGTTTCAGCAGGTTCTGACCAATTCTGGAGAACCGGTAGCAGAAATTTTGAGTAGTTCGGAGAACCGGTAAATACCACCTCTGACTGGCCCCACCACCATCTATTCTCTGCCTCCCAAGTCCCAGCTGATCGGGAGGAAATGGGGATTTTGCAGTAATCTTCCCCTAGAGTGGGGAGAGAATGGAGATTTTGCAGTATCCTTCCCCTGCTATGCCCACCAAGCCATGCCCACCAAGCCACACCACGCCCACCAAGCCACACCCATAGAACACGTAGTAAAAAAAATAGAAACCCACCACTGTTATAGTGGGTGAAGAGTTATTAAATTTGTTTGTACTTGTGATAAAGGTTATAAGTTATTTCTTTATCTTTATCTTTTATCTTTTTCTTTTTTGTGTGCACTTTTTATTCTTGCCTTCCATTCTTTTTCTTTTTCTCAAAGTTTAGCATGCATTGGTTTCAACTGTTGTAATTAAATTCCTTGATAAAAATTATATTCAGAAGAAAAAAAAGTTATTGCAAGATAGTAAGAGCAATCAGTAGGAAAATTCTGCTCAGCAATATTCCAGCAACAGAAAAGAGATAATTTTGGCTCGCCATAAATGGGATGCAGAAATCCAGAGGACAACAAGATGACAACAAAGAGATACAGAAAACAGAATTAGATGCAGTTCTATAGTTCAAAAATATTAACAATGAAAAATATTGAATTTCTGGATTTCATTCTGTACATAAAGAATCATAGCAGACATTTGTTTACTTTACAGAAATGCTTCATTTGTAAGCATTTCATTAATTTTTTCCCCATATTTTTATTCCCCAGAAAACAGTTTCAGTAGATAACAAATGGACGAAGACAATATTCAGGAAATCTGTGCCAATGAGTACTTACTTGGTGGCCTGGGCTGTGCACCAGTTTATATATGAAGAAAGACATTCATCTCGTGGAATTCCAGTAAGTTCTACGTTGGTTGTTTTTGCAATCTTTCTCAAAAATGTTTTGCTTTGCAGAATGAAAATCACAACTACAGTTTTTACCAAAAGTCATATCCTAAGTAATTTTCCCGTGGTTGGGTTTCTCTGTCTGCAAAAAAGAGATCGTATCATTTTCTGCTTAATTGTGCTATTTCACAAAGTTCTCTTACATCACGTTCTAAAGCTTTAGTAAAGACTTTTCGTAATTTTGAAGCCTTCCTTCCTTCTAATTATGTAATTATGCTACATTCTGAGAAAATACTTGAAGCTATAGTTTTATCTAAGGATCTGAATGAAACCATGTATTCAGAGTAAGTGTGAAACAAAACTTCATCTAAATATAACACATTGTGGAGAATGTCCTGATACTCATCTACCAGCCTTGAAAAGAAGCCATTCCCTTCTGTGGACCACCAAGCACACTACAACCTAGATATGTGTGGTGTACTGGCACAGCAGGTGGCAGCACCCCCCATTCTCCACTTCTACTAAGCAGACTCTGCCCTGGTTATTTGGGTGGAGAAAGCAATAAGAAAGGCTAGGCTAGGTCGGAAAATTGAGAAATGTCTTAGAACAGTGTTTCCCAACCTTGGCAACTTGAAGATATCTGGACTTCAACTCCCAGAATTCCCCAGCCAGCATTTGCTGGCTGGGGAATTCTGGGAGTTGAAGTCCAGATATCTTCAAGTTGCCAAGGTTGGGAAACACTGTCTTAGAAGAAGGCAAACCTTTCTTATATTGGCAATAAATATACAGGGATGTGCTCCTGTGCACAACTGAGCTCCACTCAAAGGAATATTTATTTTAAATGCTTTGCATCCTTTCCAAGGGGAACCATTCAAAGTCCTCATTTTAAGTTTTGTATGACTGAGGTCCAGATTTTTTCATGACCCCCATCTTGAGAAACACAGCTTCTCTCTGTTGACAATTTCTTCTGCAGCCTTCCAGAAAGGGACTGCAATGGAACTCTTCGATGGGGTCTTGAAGTTATTGTTTGCCTCCATGTAGATTAAGCTTGGTTACAATAATAAGGTTATTGATAACTGATGTTTTATTATCCTACTAATATTGTTGCTTGTTTTTTTTAGAATAGAATATAGAATATTCTTTCTCGGCCAAGTGTTATTGCACACAAAAGGAATTTGTCTCCAGTGCATAAGCTCTTAGTGTACATATAAACAACAAAGTGGTAAATCATACATCAGGGGTCCTCAAACTTGGCAACTTTAAGACTTGTGGACTTCAACTTCCAGAATAGCTGGCTGGAGAATTCTGGGAGTTGAAGTCCACAAGTCTTAAAGTTGCCAAGTTTGAAGACCTCTGTCATACATTATCATGAATAATAAAATACAAACAACAGTGATAAATCATAAGATGCCAATAGGAGAAAGATGATAATAGGATAGATAATATAGTTAATAGGATAATATTAGTATTAATATATAATAGGAACCTTTAAATTGGAATTTATTTATTTTTGGTTTTATTTATTGTCTTGTAGGCCACCACAAGTTAGTATGAATTGGTAGCATACCTTTTGCTATTTCTAGCAGTTATTTGTCAAGGCTGTGATGGGCTACCATCTGAATGAAAAAATAAATAGGAACTTCCCTTTCAAATCAAATTTGATTCCATAGGACCTCATGCTATTGCTTAAAATCTTGATATCTCCTAATAGATAAGTGTATAAGTGATGCATGCTGGTCATAGAAATTATAGAATTGGAGAGTTGGAAGAGACCTTGGAGATCTTCTAGTCCACTCCCTGCTTGCGCAGGAGACCCTATGTCATTCCAGACAAATGGCTGTCCAATCTCTTCTTTTTAAAAAAGCAACTTCTGGAGGCAAGCAGTTCCACTGATTAATTGTTCTCACTATTAGGAAATTTCTCCCTCATACTAGGTGGGATTTCCCTTTAATACTCTTCCATTCATCTGTTACTACTTCTCCTGCTTTCAGGTGGTTGGAGAATTGGTCAACCCCAGTGGTGGGTTCCTACCGGTGCGGTCCACTCTATAGCACCGGTAGCAACCCGCTGGTGATGTCACAGTACCGGTGCGGTCGGTTGCCAGTGCCTGGGCGCTGCCATTTTAAAAAATTTTTAATTTTTTTTCTTCTGCGCATGCCCAGAAGCCGAGCTTCTGGCACTGCGCATGTGCTGCCTTCCTACCCCACAGTGAGTCCAAGCAGGGGAGGATGGCTGAGGGAGCGTGTGAGATGCTGAAAGAACGGGCGGCAGGAGCTATCTCCATTCCCCTCCCTTCAGCAGTCTGAGAAGCCACGAACGCGCGGTGATGATCCTAGGCATTTTTGCACTTTTCAGACTTCTCGAGCTGCTGAGGGGAGGGGGAATGGGTGGCAGGACCTATCTCAGTTCCCCTCCCTTCAGCAGTCCGAGAAGCCACGAATGCGCGGTGATGATCCTAGGCATTTTTGCACGTTCGAGGCTTCTTGAGCTGCTGAAGGGAGGGGGAACGGGCGGCAGGAGCCTAGGATCATCGAATGGGGAGAAGCATTCAGGCTGGACGGAGCCTCCTAGAAGAACTGCTGCTGCGGTCTTGCTACTCCTGTTGCGGGGGGCTGCATTGCGGGTGGACAATGCCCCCCTGCTTCTCCGGCCGCTGCCAAGCTCCCGAGGCCCACCCAGTCACATGGCTGGCAAGCCACACCCACAAAATAAGCCACGCCCACAGAGTGGTAGTAAAAAATTAGGAACCCACCCCTGGTCAACCCCCTCTTCTCTGTGACAGCCCCTCAAGTATTGGCTATCATCCCTAATCCTTCTCTTTGCTAGATTAGACATACCTAGTTCTTCCATACCATTTTTCCTTTTCATGTGGAAGTTGAAACATTGGCTAGAAATTTCAATGAATCAAATGTCAATGAAATAATAGGATAAACCCCCTAATATGTGACTCTTCTTTGGAAGGTCTTTCAATATTAAAATAGAGACTTAGGTATAGAATCAATCAGATGAGATGACTCTTCACAATCCCTTTCACTCCCATGATTCTTTATTCAAGACTATAATGAACAAACATTTGCTATCTGAGACTATGCTTTCAATTCAGTTCAGATTCACAGTTCAGTTCAGATTTGAATTCAGTAAATTCAATTAAGGCAGAGATCCAAAGTTGCATTTTAACAGGATCCTGTTCAAGTAGATTGCTCTAGTCAAGTGCTTTGATATTGTATCTTACCAAATGTTGGCTTTTTTCTGTTAATGAAGGTTACATTAAAGAGAGAGAGAGAGAGAGAGAGAGAGAGAGAGAGAGAGAGAGAGAGAGAGAGAGAGAGAGAGAGAGAGAGAGAGAGAGAGAGAGAGAGAGAGAGAGAGAGAGAGAGAGAGAGAGAGAGAGAGAGAGAGAGAGAGAGAGAGAGAGAGAGAGAGAGAGAGAGAGAGAGAGAGAGAATTATATTGTATCTGAAGGCATAAAAAGAACTCTCATAATATCAAAAACATTTTGGACTTTGCATAGAACGTTATATTATCTATATGATTATCTTGATATATATTATGGTTGTACTAAATGCAAGATGCTGAGAACATAAGTTAATAAATAATCCACAGAGATAATCCTTTATGAAAGGATTGTTTTGTGTGTGTGTGTGTGCGTGTGTGTGTGTGTAGGACATTATTAATTAAGGATACTAACAATATTAATAAATTTTAAAATATGCAATTTTACTAATAAAATTGTTTGCAAAAAAAAATTATGACTTGTCCATAACTTAATACAGGTAATCCCCGGGTTATGACCGTTCCCTTAGTGAACGTTCAAAGTTACGTGATCAGCGCCCCCTAGTGTTTCTGAACGAGGCACGAAACTACGAATCTTGCAGAACCACGGCAGTTGTTTGCCCTTACGAACAACCGCAGAGGCTCTGCAACATTCATCCTTCACGTTTCTGGCCGAAATGTAGCTTATGAGGGGTGAATCCACCCCTCAGAAGCCCCGTTCGGCCATCCAGAGGCCTCCCCTGGGCCTGTTGCAGGCTGAAATGGAGCCTTTGGGGGCTGGATACCGCTCTCTGAGGCTCTGTTCAGCTCACTGCAGGCCTCCCCCAGCCTGTTTGTCACTCCCACATATCCTCAGGTTACGAATGGAATGGGCAGGTTCCATTCCATTCATAACTCGAGGACTACCTGTAGCTCCACTTAATAGCAATAGCACTTAGAGTTATATATTGTTTCATAGTGCTTTACAGCACTCTCATAGTGCCTTATAGCACTCTCTAAGCAGTTTGTCTGGGTCCTCACTTTACTGACCTCGGAAGGATGGAAGACTGAGTCAACCTTGAGCCAGTGGGAATCGAACTGCCAAACTATTGGCAGTCGGCAGTCAGCAAAAGTAGCCTGCAGTACTGCATTTTAAATCATATCAGGAAGGTTAGCTTTTAGAAGAAGAAGTAACTGAAGAAATATGGTATCAAGGTGGAATCTCTCTGATAACATCTTCTACATTGTTTTACAGCTTCGCATTTATGCCCAACCACTACAGATAAAAACAGCCAGCTATGCAGCAGACGTAACCAAAGTTGTATTTGATTACTTTGAACAGTATTTCAACATGAACTATTCTCTACCAAAACTGGGTAAATTTCTGTTATTCATTTTTAATGAATGTTAAAATTTTGTTTTCAGTTTATGTGTTCTCTGAAAATTTCAGTTTATGTGTTCTCTGAAAATTAAGTCTAAGATTCTCTGAAAATTAAGTCTAAGTTTAAATAATTGGCTTTTTGTTGCTCACAGTTGTGTTTTATAGGCATCCAATTATTGATCCACAGCAACAAGTATAATCTATTCAGATTGGCAACAGATTTCTCTTTTGAAGCAGTTTTAATCTCATTTCTCAACTAGGGGAAAAGTATATCAAGCTGAACAAAGTGCAAATAGTGGAAACAATTTTAAAACAGAATCTTTATTTCAGAATAGACTCAAAGCACCACAGAATAGCAATAGCAATAGCACTTTACTTATATACCGCTTCATAGTGCTTTACAGCCCTCTCTAAGCGGTTTACAGAGTTCAGCATATTGCCCCCAACAATCTGGGTCCTCATTTTACCGACCTCAGAAGGATGGAAGGCTGAGTCAACCTTGAGCCTAGTGAGATTTGAACAGCTGAACTGCTGAACTAGCAGTCAGCCTGCAGCCGCAGCATTTAACCACTGCACCACTTCAGCTCTTCATATACGCAAACCATATACATTACATTAAAATACATATCTGGCTTCCAAGCAATGTGAAGAAAGGTATTCAATCCAGAGGTGGTATTCAGCCAGTTTTCACCGGTTTGGGCGAACAGGTAGTGAACATTTTGAGCAGTTTGGAGAAACAGCAAATCCCACCACTGGCTGGCCCCGCTCCCGCCCACCCAACCTGCCCTAAATAGCAATAGCAATAGCACTTAGACTTATATACCGCTTCATAGTGCTTTACAGCCCTCTCTAAGCGGTTTACAGAGTTCAGCATATTGCCCCCAACAATCTGGGTCCTCATTTTACCGACCTCAGAAGGATGGAAGGCTGAGTCAACCTTGAGCCGGTGGAGATTTGAACTGCTGAACTGCTGAACTAGCAGCCTGCAGTGCTGCATTTAACATGAATGCAGCAAATATTGCTTAAATGAAGCAATAACATTAGGGGTTAAGTTCACTATCAGTCTTATCCTTCCATATGTATTTCTGGATTTCTGTGAAAGCAGACTTGTGAAATTTTGGTATGGATAGCTATAACAAACAGCCCTGCTATGTTGTACTTTTCTTGGTTTAAAAAAAAATCCATGCAGACAAATCTCTCTTTTTTAAGATTCACATCTAAAAAAGAATATGTTTCTAAAAGTTGTATCTAAAAAGCAACAGTTTTGCTTTAAATAGTTGAATGAGGTATTTAAATGAAAATTTACATTTTAAAATGACATCATTTAAATAATTGTTGAAATTTTGCAGATTTAGAAAAAAATTATATATATAAAAGTGGTTGTCTATTAGGGAAAGCTATGAATGAAGATTTGTAATGGTAACTGGGAAATTACCCTAATGATGCAGAGAGTAAAATGAATTAATTTTATACTGATCTTTATCATTGTCCTTATGATCATTATAATATATAAATTGTTACAATTATATCATTATTATCTTCTTTTATTGCCTCTTAAGATAGCTTCTCATGCTCTCTCTGTTCTTGTTGAACACATTCTACTTAAATCTCATTCAGTGGCTGAGAAGATTGATGGGCACATTCATGGAGAGGCACCATATTTGATATATCAGTTGCAATCTTTCAATTATGTTCTCACTCTTAAATCTATAGGCTTCCTTGAATGTTATGGAGGGTTGTGTCCAGTGGTGGGTTGCTCCCGGTTCGGCCCTGTTCAGTGAACCGGTAGTGGTGGCGGCAGGAGGCTCTGCCCACCCATCCGGGACTTTTCTGCGCAGTAGCGCTGCGCGAGTGGGTGAGCGGTACGCGAACCAGTAGCAACGGGATTTACAACTCACTACTGGTTATGTCTAAGTTCACTTGGTAGAAAGATAAAGTGGAAGATAATAGAACTGATTCATAAGTATTATCCTGTCATACCCGGCACTGAGTTTCTGTATTGGAAGCACAGAAGCAGGCATTGTCAAATTGTTCAGAGGCAGATGTGCTGTGAACTAGAGGGAAATGAAAGAGTTTGAATACAAAGTAAACATCTCTCTTGTTCCATTTAGACAAAATAGCAATTCCAGATTTTGGCACCGGGGCCATGGAGAACTGGGGGCTGATCACTTATAGAGAAACTAATCTCCTTTACGATTCACAAGAATCTGCTGCTTCAAACAAGCAAAGAGTGGCAGCTGTGATTGCACATGAACTTGTTCATCAGGTATACTTTGTTTGTTTGTTTGTTTGTTTGTTTGTTTGTTTATTAAATTTATATGCCACTCCTCTCACTATGCAAAGCGCCTCTGGAGATTTACTGAATATTGTTGTCAACACGAAACCAAAGTACATTATTATATTCAAGGAAATTATAATGTGCTTATCATATAAATCATTTTTGACAGGAATTTTATCTGTTTCCTTCTGAGTTATAAAATAATTAGGTTAATTTGATGTTTCGGATATATTTCACAAACAGGTTTTATCTCATCCTTTATCAATATTTTATTTTTAGATGGGGCTTTACTATTGGCAGCTGCATAAAGCTGTAGCTATTCTTCAGTCTCTGTATTATTCAGCATATATAAATCATGCTAAATTGTAAGCGTTGTGCTATTTATAAGGACTCTTTTCTCTTGGGCCCTCTTCTCACAAAGGAAGGGGGGGAAATGTGTGAAAATATTACACTGATTTCAACAGCTCAACTTAGCAGAAGAATTTCTTCACCAAATGGACAACTGCTTCCAACAAATATTTACAATACAAGCACTCATTAAAATTGCATCAAAATTAAAGTAAATTCTTATGTTTAACATATACAATTTTCAGATAAATGTGCTCTGAGAGACCTCATCAGACTTTTAAAGGATAACGTTTATGATCCAGTAACAAACATTGTGTTTTTAAAATTACAGTCTCTTTTAATACTTTATCTGAAATATTTTTATCCACCTTTTGACAAAAAGTTTTCGAAGTAGCAGGAGTGGGTTGCTACCGGTACGGCCCGGATCTACGAACCGGTAGCGGTGGTGGCGGGAGACTTTGCCCACTTGCCCCAGATGCTTTTGCGCATGCGCAGAACTGTCATGCACGCACGCAAGCGCGCATGCGAACCAGTAGCAGCAGGATTTGCAACCCATTACTGCAAAGTAGGATATTTAGGCAGCTGATGTAATGTGCCGATGCCTGGACGACACTAGGACCTGGATAGAGAGGAACAGACTCAGACTCAACCCCGACAAGACTGAGTGGCTTTGGATATTGCCTCCTAAGGACTACGACAACTGTCCCTCCTTGGTTCTTGAGGGAGGGAAATTAACTCCCTCGGAGCAGGTCCGCAATTTGGGGGTCCTCCTAGATCCACAGCTAAAATTAGATCAACACCTTACGGCTGTGGCTAGGGGGGCCTATGCACAGGTTCGCTTGGTGCACCAATTGTGTTTTTTCAAACATACATATATATATATATATATATATATATATATATATATATATATATATATATATATATATATATATATATATATATATATATATATATATATATATACATACATACATACATACATACATACATACATACATACATACATACATACATACATACATACATACATACATACATATATATATATATATATATATATATATATATATATATATATATATATATATATAAAATGGAAATGAATAAAACTAGGCCTCCTTATAGTTATACTTGTTTAAACAAGATGTTCACGAACATGGAAGGAGGATTTGCTGATTCCCATATGATAAATATTTATGCAAATGCAGTCAATATTTAATAAAACTAGTTGGAATCAGGCAAACATAAAGCTTCAATAATAAAGCACTATAATTATAGCTGCTCAACATATGGGCAAGTTACAATGGTTTAGATTGGTATTTGACAAGAGAAATCAGGAAATTTTCATTTCAAATGATAGAATTTTGCCACCAAAAATGTCCAGTTCTCAGTTATTACCCATCTAAATGCAAAACTGAAGATCTTGGGGAAAAACTGGATTTTTGAGCTGCGGTCTATGTTGCCTTTATGTTATTTTCCAGCAAAAGGAGAAAATATCTTGTGCAATATCTAAAAAGCTCATTTATGGATGATACATGTTTCTTCCTATTCATCTTCTTTTGTAATGCTGTTTGCTTTTTTTTTACTTATTATAGTGGTTTGGAAATATTGTGACCATGGATTGGTGGGATGACTTATGGCTAAATGAAGGATTTGCCAGTTTCTTTGAATTTATGGGTGTAAATGCTAAAGAAAAAGATTGGCAAATGGTAAGAATTTCTTGTCTTTGTATAATTATAGAATATGAACAAAGGAACACCTGCTAAATATTAAGTATGGTTGCTCAACGGGTAATAGCTATTAGCTGACCTTATTTGAGTTATTTGAATTCAAAAGCAAGGCAACATAAGATTTGGTTAGCACAGTGATGGCAAACCTTTTTTTCCTCAGGTGCCGAAAGCACATGTGCGCGTGCTATCGCACATGCGCGAGTGCCCACACCCATAATTCAATGTCTGGGGAGGGCAAAAACAGCTTCCCCCGCCTCCCTGGAGGCCCTCTGGAGGCCGGAAATGGCCCATTTCCTGACTTCCGATGGGCCCAGTAGGCCCGTTTTTCGCCCTCCCCAGGCTCCAGAGGCTTCCCTAGAGCCTGGGGAGAGCAAAAATGCCCTACCCCTCTCCTTGGAGGCCCTCCGGAAGCCGAAAACGCCTCCCAGAGCCTCCACGTGAGCCAAAAATCAGCTGGCCAGCACGCACATGCGCGCTGGAGCTAAGCTATGGCAACAGCTCGCGTGCCGGCAGATATGGTTCCACGTGCCACCTGTGACCCGCGTGCCATAGGTTCGCCATCACTGGGTTAGCACTTGTTTGAGAAGATACTCAGGATCTCAGCACTGTAGGCTAAATGAAACATCCTGAGAAAAATACTGTTGAATTGCTGCCAAATAATGTGAATGGTTTTGTCTTTTTTAACAGGAGTTCAGCTTCACTGAGGTATTTTTATTTTTAGTGGGATAGCTTTCATTAAGTTACTTAGCTCTGACATATGAGATGTATGACCAGGGTGTCCAGCTTCGGAAATGTTAAGACTTGCGGACTTCAACTTCCAGAATTCCCTGGCCAGCCCTTCTGGCTGGTGAATTCTGGGAGTTAAAGTCTACAAGACCTAAAATGGCTAAAGTTGAATGCCCCTGATTTAGAAGCTTCAATCTATAAATTTTCCTCCTTGAGTTATCAAACTTGACGGTAGAAAAACATCTTGACCAAATATTAGCTATTTTATAATATGTAATGATGCTACATATGATATATATATTTATATAATTCTTAGGTAAAATTCTAGAGAACCAAGAAAGTGAGCTGCACTAACTACATCTTTTTGATGGTTTCTTTGCTCTCTATCCTGTTAATTAGCTATCAATCCAAAACCCCTTTTATCCTGAGATTGACATGTGGCATTATTTTATTTATGGTAATTGTTTTTCATGCATTAGCCTGCTTTTAGCTAATTTAGTAAATCATTTTGGGGAATAATAACTTTTCCCATCAACTCTTTTTTTTCCTCCACAGCTGGACCAAATTTTAATTGATGACCTACTCCCAGTGCTGAAGGATGATTCTTTGGTTTCATCTCACCCTATTACCGTGAATGTGTCTTCTCCTGATGAAATAACTTCTGTGTTTGATGGCATATCCTACAGCAAAGTAAGAGCTTAAGTTTCCCCATATAACTGGGAGAAAAGAAGATAAACATATTTAGTGTTTGAGCTGATTTTTTTTTTATCTTGGGGGAAAAAACCATGAGATGAATGTTGTGGGATATATACACATGTATTTTACACTTCTGTTATATATGTATATCTGCACTATGTGGTGTTATAGTTCAGAGGCAGGAAGGATGGAGAACTTGGTTTCCTTGAATAGCAGAGGAACAGAATACAGGTAGTCCACAACTTGCAACCTAACCCAGTGGTGGAATCGTGCCGGTTTAAAAACCGGTTTGGTGATCGTGCGCATGCGCAGTTCAACAAAAAATTTACCTTCCGCGTTGCTGCTGGGCCATAACACAGCTGAGGTGTGGCAATCTGCTGTGCCGCGCTAATCAGCTGAGAAGACATAGGTGAGTAAAGCGCAGGGGCGGGCAGGCTGGCCTAGCTGATTGTCAGAGCTATCGGTTTGCTCGAACCGGTTCGAACCGGTAGAATCTAACCCCTGACCTAACCAATTGGGACCAGAATTTCTGGTTGCCAAGGCCCAAATTTTGATCACATGACCATGTGGACACTGTGACAATTGTAAATTCAAGTACTGATGTAACTCACTTTTTTTCAGTGCCATTATAACTGTATCGAGAGTATTTGGGGTGATAATTAGATAAATGTGATATGCTGCACTGTAATTTTCACCACTTAGTGGTTTGCAAGAGCACAGCTGTCCAAGTCAATATATATTATATGAAGTGACACACAGGAAATGGTTAAGGTTCGGTAAATTAATCATTATCTTTGTCCTGGTAATGACTTGTGGATATTGTTCCTACCTGTTGATATTTTTTATAGTGTGCTCTGGGTCTCTCTACAACAAGGCTGTCAAACTCGTGACCCGGATGCGTCATGCGCTGGCCACGCCCACATCCAGTTTAGAGAAGGGGGGGAAATCACGATACGTCACGTGACGATGCCGTGACAATGCGAGTTTGACACCCCTGCTCTACAGTGTATTGATAATGAATGATACTTAGATGAAAGTGGCCTTGTCTCTTTGCAATAGCCATGCGTTCCGATCACTACTGCCTTATATAATATAGGGAAAGTGGCTATTTAAATGGATTTTCACTTTTATACTCAGCCTCTTTAATATGTATTTGGGACTTTCATAGTCAAGATATGAAAAAAAAGGAGGAAATGGTCTGAAATTTACAACTGATAACGGGGTTCCCAGGTATGAAATTTATGTGATGCAAGCTTCACTGTTGCTTGCACAGTGGTACTGTTGTGGTCCAAATCATATAAGATTTACTCATGACCAGGCATGAATCGCCAATTGTGTTTGCTGGATCACCACATATTTTTACAGGCTGAAATCACATGTCTGGATTGAATTGTGGCAAACAAAGTTTGCTTGCAATCTATTTATAAATGAGGAAGATGTCTTGTATCAAATCAGTGTGTTACTCTACTTCTGTCAATGTTGCCTAGGATGATTATGAACAGATCTCCAGACTCTCCAGCTTAGCTGTGCCAGTGATTGAACTTGGGACCATCAGTATGCAAAGCATGTATTTGCTACTGAACTTTGACATTTTTCCTCACTGGATTGCTTCAAGTTGGAATGGGAATGGGGAAACAAAGCCACTGAGTGTAATAAATGTGTAAGTTGGCACAAATGACATGAATCGGCATGTCAAATGGAGCTGGCTCATATTTATCAGATGATATCTTCATTTGGCGCTGATAAATCTTCAATTTTCCAGATGTTTTCTTCCTGTTTCTGTTTTCTGTTCCTCTTTCTCAGGGTGTGCTTTAGTTTCTTTTTGTGGTGCCTGTGCTTACTGAATGGTTGTGAGGTATCAAGAAGGTATCAACTTCTGTTATTTTCTGTTCCTTCTGTGATCCTAAAGTTTTCTTGCCTATCTCAACTTCCTAATCTTCTGAAATTCCATAGAAGTATGTTCCTCACCTTATCTGAGGTTTAATTGAAATGTTGGAAGTCAGGGAACTTGTACCTGTTTATACTTATATGTTTATATGTTAGGTTCATACTTATAATTGTTTTCTCTTATATGCTTGACAAACTAAATAAATAAATAAAAAATAAATGAAAGATTATTGTACCAGTGAAAGACAAGTCATTAATCTGTACACAGAAGTGTACAGAGCCGAGGTGGTGCAGTGGTTAAAATGCAGCACTGCAGTTCAGCAGTTCAGCTGTTCAAATCTCACCGGCTCAAGGTTGACTCAGCCTTCCATCCTTCCGAGGTGGGTAAAATGAGGACCCAGATAGTTGGGGGCAATATGCTGAACTCTGTAAACTGCTTAGAGAGGGCTGTAAAGCACTATGAAGCGGTATATAAGTCTAAGTGCTATTGCTATTGCTATTGCTACACAGACATATGCTCATTTGGTTATAATAATTCTGCTCATCAGTGAGAATTGTATTAAAATGTTTTCCTTAGAACTGAAGTCCAAGTTGAAGTGATCTTCATCACAGTATTAATATGCACAAGTAACTTTTGAAATCTTTCTGAACAAAGCTATGTGTGTGTGCTGCCTTTTATCAGCACTTATCTAGTGAAGTCTGGAAACTAGAAACTTCAACAGAAACTTCAAAAGAATTTTTAGATATGTTGGTTTTTATCAATATTCCCCAAAATGTAAAAAAAAATCAATGTGAAGCCACAAAAACCCAACAAAGGTTTGAGTTCAGTAATTTGGGATTGAATATTTTTATATGATATCTGCTTATATAAAGACAAGAGTTCAACAAATGGGTAGGCAATGTTTATTAGTTTCGCTAATTCTTGGTTATAAGGAGTTTTGTTGTTGTTAGTCGTGAAGTCGTGTCCGACCCATCGCGACCCCATGGACAACATTCCTCCAGGCCTTCCTGTTCTTTACCATCCTCTGGAGTCCATTTAAACTCACGCCCACTGCTTCAGTGACTCCATCCAGCCACCTCATTCTCTGTCATCCCATTCTTTTGCCCTCAATCGTTGCCAGCATTAGGCTCTTCTCCAGTGAGTCCTTCCTTCTCATTAGGTGGCCAAACTATTTGAGTTTCATCTTCAGGATCTGGTCTTCTAAAGAGCAGTCAGGGTTGATCTCCTCTAGGACTGACCGGTTTGATCGCCTTGCAGTCCAAGGGACTCGCAGGAGTCTTCTCCAGCACCATAGTTCAAAGGCCTCAATTCTTTGGCGCTCAGCCTTCCTTATGGTCCAACTTTCACAGCCATACATTGCAACTGGGAAAAATATAAGGAGTTTACTACAATGCAAAGAATAACTAATATTATCCTTGTATTTCTGGATTGCACAGAAATAGGGAGAGTATACATTATCAGTGTTTATTCAGGCAAGCTGGAACAGTTTGTTTGTTTGTTGCTTTACTTTTTGAACACCTTGAATACAAATTGGTATATGAAGTACTATTTATTGATGTTATCAACTCTCTGTCTATCTAGGGAGCGTCAATTCTCAGAATGCTTGAAGATTGGATCTCACCAGAACACTTCAGAGCTGGATGTCAGGTATACATTCTGATTAAATGAAACCCCAAATGATTAATAATTTGAGGCTGTATATATTTTTCTGGGAGAAATTATTGGATTTTAGTTGTGAATTAACAGACTTTGAGGAGTGTGTGTGAATTAGGGGTTAGGACAATCTTCCCTAACCTAGTGCCTTTCACTTGAGTTTGGACTAAAGGACCCAGAATTATTTTTTTAAATAATAATTTCATTTACAATAACATTTATTTACAATAAAATGTGCCCTCACAAGTCTGTAAACATCTAGCATTATTATGTGATTTATATACATTAACTATATTATATATTTATATGTGGCACAAGTCAATTCCTCTTCACTCAAAGTGGCCTAGGCAAGCCAGAAGGTTGGACAACAACGTTTTTGTCCCTTTCAGCACTCCATACTTCTGTCATGATATGGTCTTCTAAAAACTTCATGGTTCCCTTCTTTTTCCACTTGTGTCTTTGTTTAGCACAGTCAACCAATCATCTTCCTTAACAAATTGAAATGTTCTTCTTCCCTATGGACATACCTGTTTATTTAATTCAAATATGTGTTTTAAATACTTTACATGAGGTGATATTCCAAACTTTAGTCGATTGTTTAACTTTCTTGTTCCAAAATCTCAGTAAGCTTTTTGAGTCTAATTCTTTTTAAATCTTTGTAATTGCTTCCTTCTTTTTATTTAATCTTTCCCAGATTGAAAATACATTCACCCAGATAACTTGGATGCTTGTTACACTTTAAATATATTCCATCTAAACACGCTATAGGAATTGGATCAGGCAGACCCAGTGTCATTTTAACATGCTTCATGCATGGCTGTGAGAGTTGTCTCTTCTTCTGTGGCTCCTGGTACTCTATTAACAGGTCACCCTCAGGGTCCCTCTGAACTCTGTGGACTTCCTCCTGAAGACCTGCCCCCTCCCCAGAACACATGTGGGCAGGGGCAAGTTCCTCTTACCTGCCTACCAGTGCACTGCGCGTGCATCATCACGTTTCACGCGTGCACGCTCGCTACATGCGTGCGTCCCCTCGCACTATTTTGCTTCCACGCATGCACAGGAAGCAAAAAATCACCAAAATCTTGCGAGGGGACATGCGCGCGTGCGCGATTTTGGTGATTTTTTTGTTTCCGCGCATACATGGAAGCAAAAAATCACCAAAATCTCACACACACGTGCATCCCCTCGCGAGATTTTGCTTCCACGCATGCGCAGCCCAAAAATTTGAAAAAAGATGGCGCCACGCAACAGACCTGTCACGCACAGATTGCGCAATTGGCGGGCCGCTACCGGAACGACAGAGTGGACCGCACTGGTAGGAACCCACCCCTGCATGTGGGCAATCTCATGACTTTTCTTTGTCTAAAGAAACCACATTAGCTCAGGTATACTATCCAGCTGTCAATCTTTGTCTCTGCATGATCCCCACTGTTAATGGACATGTGTTAGTTGGCCTGTTTCCACCCTGAAGACACTGTTCATCTTTATCTCAAAATACACTTTGAGCAGTAGTGGGTTCTAAATCCCGTTGCTACTGGCTTGTGTGCATGCTTGCACGTGCGCGACGGGTGGGCGAAGCGTCCCGGGTGGGTGGGCAGAGCCTCCTCCCGCCGCCACCGCTACTGGTTTGCTGAACCGGGTCGAACCGGGAGCAACCCATCGCTGACTTTGAGGATATATTTACCTCAATATACAACACACACACACATACACATACACACACACCTCTTTCTGCCTTAAGAGTGCTGGTTGAATAAAAAGTTTGTTTAAAAGAAAGAACATCATGGTACCACATGCTGCCTACGTTATAAAAGGGCATCTATTAAGTAAAGCTGGAACTGAGATCAAAGTAGTTAAGGTTTCAGAGCCCATAATAATATTATCCTAATTGCTGGTTGAGAAATAATGATTGTGCAAGCAGTTCTCTACCTTCTACACTTGATCAAGATGCAATTGGTTAGCATATTTGATCTGTACTTTTGATTCAAGCTAGGAATAATCATACAAACTAACTTCATGAAATCATCGAAGTGCTGAGTGAGACAAACAGTGCCATCTATTGTTCTAATGCAGAACATTCAAATATGTAGGAAGAGCCAAGAAAAACATGATTTATCAAACCATACTTTCAAGGTATCAACCCAAGAGATGACTTCTAGGGTACATATAATAACTACAACTACAAATATACAACTACAAATATATATACATATACATATGCTTCCAAAGAGCTTGAGAGATTACACAGAGCTAGGCGTGTTGTTTTCTGCACAACTCCTATTTTGCTGCTGGCATGTATATCAATTCAAATGCACACATACACACACAAACACACACACACATTTAGGGGAAAGGACTTTCTGAAACTTCCTCACTTATATGTACATAGATACAAACATTGTTTTCACCTCCACTTCAACTTCCATGTTGCTGCTATGAACACATTTCTAGAGATTGTGTCCATGGTAGATTTCCATGGGAAGAAATCCAATTGCTCTAGTTTTTCCCACCACATCCTCCACAACCTTTATAGCAATAGCACTTTACTTATATACCGCTTCATAGTGCTTTACAGCACTCTCTAAGCGGTTTACAGAGTTCAGCATATTGCCCCCAACAATCTGGGTCCTCATTTTACCCACCTCGGAAGGATGGAAGGCTGAGTCAACCTTGAGCCTAGTGAGATTTGAACAGCTGAACTGCTGAACTAGCAATCGGCTGAAGGTCACAATGCTGCTTTTAACCACTGCGCTATCTCAGCTCCTTTGAGATAGGCTAGGCTGAGGAACAGTGACTAACCCAAAATTTTTGATGAGCTGTGGCTGAGAGGGACTTGAATTTTGCTAGTTCGTGTCTAGTTTATCATCTTATCAACTAAACCAGGGGTGTCAAACTCAAGGTTCGGGGGCCGGATCCAGCCTGCGAGGTGCTTAGATCTGGCCTGCAGGGGTGCCCTGGAAACAGCAAAGGAGTGGCCCGCGGTGCATTTGCCAGCAAAAATGGAGATCGGAAGGGCCATGTGTGGCTCTCCCGAGCTCCATTTTTGCTGGCAGAGGGTTGCAGGAGACCATTGCAGCAGGAAACGGAGCTCGGGAGCCCGTTTTTGCTGGCAGAGCGCTCGGGCCACCACAGGTGCCCCCGACACGAGTGATGTCAAGTTGGCCATGCCCACCCTGGCTATGCCCACTCCGGCCCCCGAGGTCAAACACAACCCTAATGCGGCCCTCAATGAAATCGAGTTTGACACCCCTGCACTAAACCATATGAGCTCTGACAAAGGGAAATATATAGTTTTGATTTATAACTTTCAATCACAGCAAGACCAAGATCATGTCTTATCAAGTCTAACATACAATGTTCTTCATGTGCCTGTGGGACATATTGGAGTAGCCATCCACCCCACAAAGTGAAGAGAAACTTGTCCCAAAAGTTCAATTTTTCAAAAGACCACTGCAGGGGTGGCTTACTGCCGGATCGACCGAACCGGTAGCGACCCGCTGGTGATATCATGATGGCGTCACGGATCCGGTTCGGTCAGTGCTGGTCTGTGGGCACCGCCATCTTTTTTAAAAAAAAAATCCGATTTTTTTTTATTGTTTGGAAGTTTTCCTCTGCTGCTGCTTGAAAAAGGGCCCTCCCGCCCACCCCTGGGTTTATACTTACCTTTATTCCTTTGTCTGAAGCACAACTGATCAACTCTTCAGCTATGTTTCGGGCTGATTATAGCTACTGAGCATGCGCAAAAGCAGAATTGCACGAGGGGACACGTGCGTGCACGCAAGCGTAGCGATCGCGTACGCGCGAAACATCATGATGCGAACCGGTGGTGAAGGTAATGGAACTGATCCCTGGACCACTGGACTGTTATTGGTTTAGAACCGAACCTAGAAGAACTGAATAAGCATCTTGGATGAGAAGAGAAATGTTTTTGAAAAAACCAAGAAGGTCCAGTTGCCTCTTGGACAACCATGACCTGGATGGCTGAGAATCTCCATAGACAAGGGAAGAGGAAGATTTTATTGATTTTCTTGCACTCAATTATTAATCTAAAGAAGAAATACAGGTAGTCCTCGACTTCCAACCACAATTGAGCCCAACATTTTGGTTGCTAAGTGAGACATTTGTTAAGTGAGTTTTGCCCCATTTTACCGCCTTTTTTTGCCACAGTTGTGAAGTGAATCACTGCAGTTGTTAAGTTAGTAACTTGTTTGTTCAGTGAATCTGGCTTCCCCATTGACTTTGCTTGTCAGAAGGTCGCAAAAGGGGGATCACATGACCCCCTGGACAATGCAACTGGTCATAAATACGAACCAGTTGCCAAGCATCTGAATTTTGATCATGCAACAGTTGTAAGTGCAAAAAACGGTCATAAATCACTTTTTTCAGTGGTGTTCAGTGGTGGGTTGCTACCGGTTCGCCACGGTTTGGGCAAACTGGTAGCGACGGCAGCGGGAGGCTCTGCCCACCCGCCCGGACATCATCACAGATGATCTGCGCATGCGCAGAAGGTTCTGCGCATGCGCAGAAGCGCCACACGTGTGTTCACAGTTCCAAACCGGTGTTCTGTCCCCACGAAGCACACAACCACACAAGCAGTTTGTACACACTGATTTAATGAAACAAAGGCTACTAATAAAACGTCTTAGTAGTAAACAAGATGCACACACCAATTTACAAACAAACTGTTATCAGCAAGCAACCAGCTATCAATTACACTTCATTAATAGCTGGTATAGTTGAAAGAGTTCGAAGACAATGATGAGCAATTGAGTCTGTTTATCTTACGGAGTTTCCAAGAGCTGGCAAAGTTCCTAGAAATTAGTCCTTGATAATCCAAGCCAACGCAGAGAATGCCAAAACAAGAGTCATGGAGCAAGCTATGATCAGACAGGTCTCTTTTTCAAAATGTTGTTCTCTGCAGCTTGTTAGCTGCAACTGATGACCTTAAATAGACTAGGGGAGTGGCCAATTAGCCCCAAGTCTTACTCCCGAGTAGACCTCCTCCGGAATAAACCTTCCTGCCTCTTAGCAGCCCTGCGTGCTCTTGTATCCAGGAAAGGAGTAGCCCCTCCTTTCTCAGCACTGCCAAGAGGTACTGAAGGTTCCAAAGGCCCAGGCTGCATAAGCTGCGGGCGGGCCACAACAACCGGTAGCAAAGGTAAGTGAAACCCACTACTGGTGGTGTTGTAACTTTGAGCAGTCCCTAGACAAGTTGTTGTAAGGCGAGGAATACCTGTAGTGATAGAATCTTCTTTGCCATTTTTTGCTTGTGGCCCTGTGGATAAAAACTGCCACATGCTGCAATATGTACCTTTAATCAACCTATCCATTTTTTAGTAAACCAGGCATGGTACATCCATAAAGAGCATCCCATTCATTAGAAGTTATCCTCCTGCACAGTTCTTGTCAAAGTTTTCCTCTTTTGTTTAAAAGCTGACCTCAGGTAGAAATTCAACAAGAAGGGAGAAAAAAATAAATTCGAAACAAAAGTGCCGGGTTAGGGTGTTGTGTGTAGAGAGGAGGCAGAGAACACTTAAAAGACAATTCAGCAAAAACACAGCTGTTCTCTGACAATAAAATCCACACTCCGAATCTTGCATGTCTGCAGGATCAGCTCAATGGTCCCTGAAAGCAAGTTTCAATGCTTTTGAAAGGACAAATCTATTCTTTACCCAGCAGTGACATTGAGAGTCAGCAGTTTTTAGCCTGACAAATGTATTGGGCTGTACATTAGGGCAAAGAGCTGAGAAAGAACGAGAGAGAATTCTAGTTGTGTTCTTTTTTTTCCTTTTTTCGGTTGTTTGTTTACTGAAACCTACGTAGTGTGCTCAGATTATAAATTCCTGTCTTGTTTAATGGATGAGGGACTTATTTTAAGATGTGTGTTCTTGAATAATTGAAATAGAGGGTGAAGCAGAGTATTATGAGAGCAATCCTACTTTACCTAAATAGCTTTCACTTGGAGAAATAATTAAGGTCAATGAAAGTTACATTTCTAACTATGTTTAAATCAAGGACATTTTTAAAATTCAGGTGGCTTTTTTTCCACCTTGGGAACTTTTATGAAAAAAAAAGCATAGCCGTAAATTATTTATTTTTCATCCTGCAAACTGGATTTTTAAAAACTCAGCATTGTACACCCATATCCTATATATCAGAGTGGAAACTTGCAGCCCTCTGGATCTTCTTGGGTGTTTAGTAGGATATGATGAATTGCCCTGTAGCTTTAAAATCAGAACTGGAATTGTTTAGAAAACAAATGAGCACTACCTACTTACCGTATTTTTCGGAGTATAAGATGCACCGGAGTATAAGATGCACCTTAGTTTTGGGGGAGGAAAATAGGGGGGAAAATCTACCTACCAGGTATTCATCTGGCTAGCATCCTTAGTCTGGTCAGCTTCAGCACATTATTTTATTCCCTGGTTAGGGCTGAAAAGGAGGGAGTAGCAATGAAAAAATCCTGCAAGCCAGGAAGATCGTTAGCACCTCCTTAGGGCTGAAAAAACCTTTTTCGGAGGAAGTAGCTATGAAAACAAGCCTGCAAGCTGGGAAGAGCAGGGAAGATCATTAGCACCTCATTAGGGCTAAGACGCACCCAAATTTTCAGCCTCTTTTAGGGGGGGAAAGGTGCATCTTATACTCTGAAAAATACGGTATTTGGCTGCCTCTGTGACGTGCTTTAACTGTGTACTTGTATAGTGTTTGTACGCCTCACCAAGTCATGTACCATGATCAAAGAGTGATCTGGAGGATGACAAGTTAAAGAAAGATGTTCTAATAACAATCAATATAACTTGTTATAAATGTTATGATAAATGCTAATGTTCAGAATTTGCAACCCCATGTAATAACTTTCTTTTCTTCCACAGAAATACCTAACAGATTATCATTTTAGAAATGCAAAAACAGATGATTTCTGGAAAGCAATGGAAGAGGTATGTTCTCGTTCTCTCCAGTAAGTTCTTACTTTTCACTAATACCATCTGAGCTTGCATCAGGGAAGAAATCATAATTTAGCATTAATCATGCTTTTCATGTTGTTGTGATGGCACAATTAGGAAAAGACAAGGAGAGCACAAATGAATGAAAGAACTATGAATTAATGGTATACTAATAGCAATTTGAGGCTACTAGCAATTTGCAGCTTTTTTTGTGCACTTATCTTCCAACTGCCAAAATTTGCTTTCTAGATTTGTAAAGTAAACAAACTGAAATAGCAAAGCAAGACTCAAAGAAAAAGTACCAAAGATTGAGCCTCAATTATGTTGCACCCATTATATTGGGGTACTAACCAGTTACAAAGTTTGATTGGAGGACCAAATGATTATCTTAAAAAAAACTCTGAGAAGCCAATCAAAAGAAAGAAAATGTGCATTAGCACAAGATGTGCCACCAAAACTCCAGCTACAATTTAATATCTGTCACAAATAAATGAATTGCTCAAACACCTCCTGGAAAATTGATATTATCTCTACTTTTGGTGTTGAAGACTCTCCCAGCATGACCATCTACTGTTGTTTTTAGGTAAGTGGAAAGCCTGTCAAAGAAGTGATGGACACATGGACCAGGCAGATGGGTTATCCTGTGTTGAAAGTTAATTCAAGTTCAACAGTGACCCAGCAACGTTTTCTATTGGATCCCAAAGCAGATCCCTCCAAGCCATCTTCTCAATTTAGGTATCTTCTGTCTAACAGTTTGATATGATATTTGCTAGACTGGGGAAATTTGGTCTTTACCAAGTTCTTCTCACATAGATAATTGATATTATAATAAAATAGTTTAGTTGATTCTTATATTAGGACTGGAGAACCTATGAACCTTCTGGTGTAGTTGTGGTGTAACTTCCATTTTTATGCCAACTGGTAACTGGAATTAATGGAATTTGGAGCCCAGCATTTTCAGAAAAAATTGTCAATCTTAGTTAATTGCAGTAACACTATTTTTCTCCCAAATCAACCATGATTCTACAATCATGTGAAATTGAACCGTGGTGGCGCAGTGGTTAAATGCAGTACTGCAGGCTACTTCTGCTGCCTGCCTGCTGCTTGCAGTTTGGCAGTTCAAATCTCACCAGGCTCAAGGATGACTCAGCCTTCCAGCCTTCCGAGGTCGGTAAAATGAGGACCCAGACTGTTGGGAGCAATATGCTGACTCTGTAAACCACTTAGAGAGGGCTGTAAAGCACTCCCAAAGATGCTTTTTCAAGAGGCAACTGGAATTTCTGGTTTTTCTTTGAAGATGTTTCACTTCTCATCCAAGAAGTTTCTTCAGCTCTGGAACAGAGCTGAAGAAAATTCTTGGATGAGAAGCAAAACGTCCAGCTGCCTCTTGAAAAAGCACCTTTGGGACAACCATGACCATGGATGTCTGAGAATCTCCATAGACACGATGAAGCGGTATATAAGTCTAAGTGCTATTGCTATTGATCAATTAATTTCAGTAGCTTGATTAGTCATTGCTTTGCTGGACATTTATTGATTCCTCACTGACCGAGCATATGTTTGCATTCAAAAGGTCTCTAAAGGAAAGCAGCTGCCAAGTAGGTTTAAATAAAACTGAAATTGATGGGCAGACAGGTTAGCACAGTAAAGGCAGCCACCTACATTGTTGGAACTGTTGCTAATTTCTATAGCTAAGCTAATACACAGGTAGTCCTCGGCTTACAACCACAATTCAGCCCAAACTTTCTGTTGCTAAACGAGATAGTTGTTAAGTGACTTTTGCTCCATTTATGACTTTTCTGGCCACAGTTTTTAGAATAGAATAGAATAGAATAGAATAGAATAGAATAGAATAGAATAGAATAGAATAGAATAGAATAGAAAATAGAATAGAATAGAATAGAATAGAATAGAATAGAATAGAATAGAATAGAATAGAATAGAATAGAATAGAATAGAATAGAACAGAACAGAACAGAATAGAAAATAGAATAGAATAGAACAGAACAGAATAGAAAATAGAATAGAATAGAATAGAATAGAATAGAATAGAATAGAATAGAAAATAGAATAGAATAGAATAGAATAGAATAGAATAGAATAGAATAGAAAATAGAATAGAATAGAATAGAACAGAACAGAATAGAAAATAGAATAGAATAGAACAGAACAGAATAGAAAATAGAATAGAATAGAACAGAACAGAATAGAAAATAGAATAGAACAGAACAGAACAGAATAGAAAATAGAATAGAATAGAATAGAATAGAATAGAATAGAAAATAGAATAGAATAGAATAGAATAGAATAGAATAGAAAATAGAATAGAATAGAATAGAACAGAACAGAATAGAAAATAGAATAGAATAGAACAGAACAGAGTAGAAAATAGAATAGAATAGAACAGAACAGAATAGAAAATAGAATAGAATAGAACAGAACAGAACAGAATAGAAAATAGAATAGAACAGAACAGAACAGAATAGAAAATAGAATAGAATAGAATAGAATAGAACAGAACAGAACAGAATAGAAAATAGAATAGAATAGAATAGAATAGAATAGAATAGAATAGAATAGAATAGAATAGAATAGAATAGAATAGAATAGAATAGAATAGAATTCTTTATTGGCCAAGTGTGATTGGACACACAAGGAATTTGTCTTTGGTGCATATGCTCTCATAAAAGAAAAGATACATAAAAGAAAAGATACATTCGTCAAGAATCATGAGGTACAACACTTAATGATTGTCATAGGGTACAAATAAGCAATCAGGAAACAATCAATATTAATATAAATCGTAAGGATACAAGTTGTTAAGTGAATCACTACAGTTGTTAAGTCAGTAACACGATTGTAAAGTGAATCTGGCTTCCCCATTTGCTTTGGTTGGCAAAAGGTTGCAAAAGGTGATCACATGACTCCAGGACACAACAATTGTCATAAATATGAGTCAGTTGTCAAGCGTCCAAATTTTGATCACGTGACCATGGGAATGCAGCAATGGTCGTGTGAAAAATGGGTATATTGAAGCAAATATTCTTAACAAACAGCAAAACCACAGATGTTTTTATAGTATCTTTCAAAAATGGTGGCATGATTCATTCTAAAAATTCTTTTTAAAATATATGTTTCCTTTCTGAAATTTCAGTTACAAGTGGAATATTCCAGTGAAATGGGAAGAGGGGAATACATCAAATACAATATTCTACAATAAATCAGAATCAGCAGGTAATCAAAACGAATGGATAGCAACTATCCACAAAGTAAAGATTTTCTTGAATCACATCCACGGAGGGCTAATAGCAAAGTGGTTTGACATTGCTTTCCTCTGAACTGTTTTCTCGAGTTCCAGTCTCTCCTATAGGGTGGAATTCTTTGATGGTGTCCCATTTAGGTATAACCAAGCCAAATCCAACTTGGTTTCCAAGCCTAGAAAAATCAGAGTAAGTGGCATTAACCTGATAGGAGTTTCTTTTGACAGAGCAAGGTTGGCCAAGAGAATTCACCACTTTGAATTACGAAGAAGAATGATTCTTCTTTTCACAATTCCTTCTCAGGTGATAGCAATGTCCCAACTCTATAGCCTTAAAAATCTTGGATTGAAATTGTTTGAGATATCATTGATAGCTACCTGTGCAGGCAGATACCCTATCCATCTCTCAATGAATTGCTTTGCAGTACATATGATAACCAGTTAAGGTGACAAATCACTCCAAAACTCAAAACAGCAGGGACTCACCTTAGGCATAATGAAGGACTATAGAAGGTAGTCATACCATAATCATTGTCCATGCTGGCCTGTAGCCTCAGTTGGCTGCTTCATTATGCTTGGTAGAGTTGACCATTTCTAGAAAATGGTCAACTCTACCATGTGCCTTATATAGGACTTATTATGTGTCTAGTTTGAAATTTTCAGTGAATACAGAACAGCACAACTGTCCTGAATATGGAATACAGAACTTAGCAGCTATGCTACTCTCCAAATCAGGAGGTTGTGAGTTCGATCCTAGGTAGAGGCAGATGTAGGGTCTCCTGCTTGGGCAGGGAGTTGGACTAGATGACCTGCAAAGTCCCTTCCAACTCTGTTAATCTGTTAAGATGTTTATAATCCTTAAGATCCTATATGGCTTGGATCTAGGCTACTTGGTTGCTTGTTGTTAATGATTATTCTTCATGCAACAAGATTATATGAGAAAAGTCAGCGTATAATGGTGTCTGGCCCGATAAGGTAAAGGGCTGCAATCCTCTGGGTTTACACAACAAATTTCTTGCTTCGGGGAGTTGACTATTGATCTTCCATGAAGCATCGTGCTTGTTCACCACCATCACCACCCCCAATTTATGGTCTTTGATACAAATAGGCCCTTCACTGTTCTTACAGAAGTAACCAAAGCAGTTTTTGTTAAAAAATAAAATGATCAAACACAAAACATATTTATACTTCAAATATTAATACATTGTCTCTTAAAAAGGGAAAGGGAGAGATGGCTTGATAAAATAGATACTTCCATAAAACAGATACTTCCATAACACAGATACTTCCAAAATGTTTAAATGGCGGCGGGGGGGGGGGGAGGGAACGTTACAAAACAAGATGCATGTTCCAGTGACACCACAAGATGGCGCTGATCTGTTACAAACGGCTAGTTTAGTACTCCGATCAATCTTGCACTGTTCCAAATTTAACATGGAAACATAAAGTCATGTTCATCAACTTTATTCAAAATATATAGCTGGGAAACATGTATACTAATCCATATTTGGACTGAGCCCTAAGCAGAAAAGATGAACAATTAATCTAATACATACATCAAAATTGTTTAATGCAGATTTCCAGTGTAAAATTTTTTACCTATTTCTGCAGAAACAAACTGAATTTTGATGCAAAGTCCTTTCCTCCTTCCTTCCCCTTTCCCCTTTCGCCTTTCCCTTTTCCTTCCCTTCCCTTTCCATCTGTCTGCTGTCTGTCTGGAAATTATATGCATGCCCTACTCACAAATGCCTCCTGGTGATTGCAACAATTATCAATCAATCAATCAGAATAGAGTGAAAGGGACCTTGGAGGTCTTCTAGTCCAACCCCTGCTCAAGCAGGAGACTCAATACAATTTCAGACAAATGGCTGTCCGGTCTCTTCTTAAAAACCTCCAGTGATGAAGCACCCACAATTTCTGAAGGCAAGCTGTTCCACTGGTTAATTGTCCTCGCTATTTGGAAGTTTCTCCTTAATTCCAGGTTGCTTCTCTCTTTGATTAGTTTCCATCCATTGTTTCTTGTCTTGCCTTCTGGTGCTTTGGAAAATAAGTTGACCCCCTTTTCTTTATGGCAGACCCTCAAATACTGCAATACTGCTTTCATGCCCCCCCCCCAGCCCTTCTTTTCTCTAGACTGGCCATACCTAATTCCTGCAACTGTTCTCTGCTATTTTTCCTTATTCAGATGAAGCAACTTCTCTTTCTCTCTTTATTTCAAATCCTCCTAAATGTAGCAAAGGGAGAGAAATTGGGGCGCACGTAAGTGACAGAAAGCATACCTCCCCCAATGCTGATTCTGCTTAACATGGAAAATGTGTATTCCCAGTCTGGCAAGCTAGGAATGCAGGCTGGCATAACAACTTGCTTACAGTATTCATTTATCTCTTTATAGCTGCTTCAGAAACCTTACTCCAAAAACACACTTTAAAAAAATATTTATTGCTTTTAACTGTTTGATTTTATCTCTGGTTCTGGCTTTGTTTTTGCTGGGAATGTGAAAAAAAGGGCATAATTGTTTTCATGGTCTACTTGATAGTCACAATTGTTTTCATGTCTACGTGGTCACAGAGTGGAAAAACAACAACTATTACCCATACCCTAAACTGGGTAGGTCAACTCTATCCAATCAAATGCCTCTCTGATGCAGCGAAGGAGGGATAATTTTTCCTTGCATTCTATGCATTATGAAAAGTGCAGGTCAATGCCTTTCATAGACTAGGAAGGTGGTTGTACCTGTTTCTCCATCACTGAGTTGATAGGTTCAGGGGTGGAATTCCCTTCCCTTCCCCTGATAGAATATAGTCCACCCTGTCTGTGCCTGAATGTGCTCAAAGCATAATATGATTTTTAGTCCAATTTGGTCTCTGCAGGAGGTGTGGCAAAATAATCTCTGATTTTTGGCCACGAAGATGGCTAATCTGAAACTCAGAAATTACTGCTGTACCAGCATATTGATTTGTGGATGAATTACAGACTTTCTGACTTAAAATGAACTCATTCTGGTTGTTATTCTTTGTTAGAATAAACCACATCAGGCACACCATGGTCAGGTTTATTTGAACTACAGTAATCATCAAAATTTAGCCCTTTTCTTTCCAGCCATATTTTAGGCTAATTTAACATGCTATTCAATGCCTAAACAGTGAGGGCTCAACTTGTACAACATGCAAAAAACACGGGCTGAATTCTCATAAAGAACAATAGCTATCCAAGCGTTCTTTAGTTTAGGCTAATAGATTGTGTGAACCCAGTCTAAAGAAAAGATCCTTCCCTGGCACTGTTTGAATGCGCTACCAGGGGTGTCAAACTCAAGGCCTGAGGGCTGGATCCAGCACTTAGATCAGGCCCATGGGGCTGCCCTGGAAACAGCAAAGAACCAGCCTGTGGTGCCTCTGCCAGCAGAAACAGAGCTCAATGGGGCTGCGCGCAGCCCCCCCTCCCCCAGGCTCCGTTTTCGCTGCAGAGGGCTAGCAAAACGAACTAAAATGAAAACCAAACAAATGGAAAAATGTTTCCCCTCATGCATTTGACAGGCAAGAAGGGACAGGAAAGGAGAAAGGGAAAGAGGAAAGACAAAGAAAAAGAAAAAGAAAGATGAGAAGAGAGCAAGGAAGGAAAAAGAAGAAAGGAAGAAGAAAGGAGGATGAAGAAGGAAGGAAAAGGAAGGAAGGAAGGAAGGAAGGAAGGCTGATTTGAAAAAGGAAGGAAGGATTTTGAGAAGGGAGGGAGGGAGGGAGGAAGAAAGGAAGGAGATTATAATGAGGGAGGGAGGGTCTGGGGGGAAGTCCTGCCTTAGCACTCGGGCCACCACAGGCGGTCCCCCTGACACAAGTGACGTTGATCTGGTCATGCCCACCCTGGCCATGCCCCCACCAATCAAACACAACCCTGATGCGGCCCTCAATGAAATCAAGTTTGACACCCCTGCTCTACATAGTAAAGATGGAGTAGGGTTGGAGGTGACTGCATTGCAGTTCTGAGGGTAAAAAATGTTAGGGGACAAACAATAACCAGATGTGTTTGCTAATTCTGAGGAAGCTCCCATAAATCTCCACTATTGAGTTGATCAGCTGCCCACATCCAGAGACTCAAAATAGATGAGATGTGAAATGAATGATGTAGAGGCTGAATATGCAGGGGCTTGTAATTATATTAGACGTACTGCAAGAGGATTTTTGCTTTTTCACTTTTGCTGAGATCCTGGTGAGAATTGTCTAAGGGTAGAAGATTTTTCTGTTTCCTCCTGTTTCCCGTTATGGTGAAGTCAGCAAAAATGTTAAACTCCTCCCCATAATAATTCTCTCTGGGTATCTCCCCATCTGCATTTTTTAAAAATAGTCCTTTTAAATAAAGTCAATGTTGTATCTGTTTTGGCTTTTTCTAATGTTTGTCTTTTGGGAAGATATTTCATACCACTGTAACACATTTATAACTTATTCCCTACTTTTTTCTTGTCGATTCCACCACAGGAATTACTATTCCACGACCCAATGTCCTTCCTTCCAATTCTTTCTTGAAAGTAAACAAGAATCATGTTGGTTTTTATCGTGTAAATTATGAACCCCAAGTCTGGCGTGATTTAGCTGATATTATGATGACAGACCATCAGGTCAGTCCGAAATTAATTGTTGGTTCAGTTTTGGAGATGATTATTCACTGTATTTTAATTTTACTCATCTGCTTCTCTTTTTTTCTCTCCTCTTAGAATTTTAGTCTAGCTGACCGTGCTGGTTTTATAGATGATGCTTTTGCATTGGCCAGGTAGGTCTCGTAATTAAATTAAAGTAATTAAATGAATGAAATACAGTTTGTTTGATGCTATATTACAAGTTAGCTATTTAACATAATATTACCTCAAGAAGCATATGTGAAAGGACACCTGCAAATATATTACAATTCATCTTCTTGTTGCTAAGGTTGCGATCCTATGCACATTTACTTTGCGATAATATCCAGTGAATACAGACGAACTTACTGCGTAAGTGATTGCAAGAGTAATTACAAATGCCCTTTCATTCCTTGAGGTTTGTTCTCTCGCTCTCATACTTAGTTCCCAAGAAGTTTTTTGTTTTGTTTTGTTGAGAAAACATCATTCACCGTTGGATTCTACATTATAGATAGATGAGTTCTAGAATCAGTGAATCTGGAAAGTATGTACTTACTGAATTTACAATTTGGAATGCTATTAGTCAGATCTTTAAATTTTTGTGATGCTGCTCTCCGTACAAACATACCAAAATGTATAGTACATACTGTAAGCTACATGTGATCTTATTCTTATTGCAGTGCTCTTAATCTATTTGATATAAACTGACGATTGGATCATCAAACGCTATGTGCTGGCTTATGGATAGAACAACATCTAACAAATAACAACAACAATAATTAAATAGCTAATTAATAAATAAGTGACAGTCCATCGGATTTAATTCCTAAGAGGTTTCTTCATTTTCCTTGTTCTTCATTTCCCCCTTAGAGCGGGACTTCTGAAATATGCTGATGCAATGAACCTTACAAAGTATCTGCAACGCGAGAAAGAATATATACCATGGCAAAGGGCTGTAGTAGCGGTATCCTATATTGGACACATGATTGAAGACGATACGGCACTCTATCCCAAATTTCAGGTAAAGTTCCCTGTGAAATTGAATATACCATGAAAACAACAATAACAATCTCTAGTCCTCACATTCATTCGCCTTCTGCAGTAATGCTGAAGAACTGATTTCATCAATCTGGAGTCATTGTTTTTTAAAAAAAGGAGTCCTACTGAATTTTTGAAATGTATATTACAAGTTAAATGAAGTGCCATGCTATGGAAGGTTCCTGTTCAGAAGGTCCACCTGTCTTAAATTTATCAAATTTTAGAAGTGTTTGTGGCACTTATACCAATCTAGACATTCCGCCTAAACTCACCAGGTGTTCTCTCTTACGAATGGATTGTGGAATTGTGGAATGTGGATACTTGAATGTGAAAGGCAGGGAAGCAAGATTAGCTGTATGTTGTCTGAGTAGTCTCACTCCCCACCATCATCACTTCCATAAGCCCCATGAAAAAAAGACTTGTATTACCCCACATCAAAGTCACAAAACAGCATGTAAGCTTTTGAGTTTTGAAGAGTTTTGGAGAGCTCTTTATCAGCAGGAAAAAAAGGAGAAAAAGAATTTGCTTCCATTTCAAACTATGAACCTGCATGTAGATACAATCTTGGGCAGAGCAGGAATAGGTGGCCAATGAATTAATTTGGTTTGTATCAAAGAATTTCAAATTTGCATTAATATATCTACAAAGGCTCTCCGAAATGGGTGATATTGATGATCATGATAGAAATGGAGGAAGAGGAGGGAAGAATCTCCCTTTAAAAAAAAGAAAAAGTAAATAAATTCATGGTCTTGATATTTGAAAGCATAAATAGAAAGAAGCTACACTACTGAACTAGGAATAATTTTACAGGAGAGAGGGGAAGGAGGGAAGGAAGGGGAGGAAGGAAGGAAGGAAGGAAGGAAGGAAGGAAGGAAGGAAGGAAGGAAGGAAGGAAGGAAGGAAGGAAGGAAGGAAGGAAGGAAGGAAATTTTCTTGAAAATATAAAAACCTAAGCTAGTTTATGGAGAATATAAAAATGTGCATGCTATTCTGTAATTTTAGACTTAAGAATGAGTTAATTACTTAAGTTTTGGGAAATCTAGATCTTTACCTTTCCTGTGATACAAGGGTCAGTCACACATATAAATAACCAGTTGTTAGAGAGATTTAATATCAGCTCCTCTCAAGGAAACAGCAATCTTATTTCATTGGAACAATGTTGTTTACCCAACAGAATGCAGACATTTGTGACAATAGTAGTGCAGTTGAAACGTATGCAGTGGGAAGGCTATCTGACTAGACACAATGACACCAGGATAAACAGTAACTTGCTTTGCTTCCTGACGCCTGACCTCTTCTAGTGACTTTCTAGTCACTGTCAGAAGTTCCCTTAATGCGAAGTCTCTGGTTTTATGGCCTAGGATTAGCCCATAAAAAGACCATGTTTTAACCGTACCCATTCTCATCTATTCAGAATAAAGTTCTTTTTTATGAACTGCATAGTGATAACAGAAACTCATCAATTTCAATCATAATCAAATTCCTACCGTAATATTTAATATACTGTAGGCGCAGGGGTGGCCAAACTATGGTTCTTTGAGGACCTGTGGACTTCAACTCCCAGAATTCCTGAGCTAGCCATGCATGCATGGCTAGCTCAGGAATTCTGGGAGTTGAAGTCTACAGATCCTCAAAGAACCATAGTTTGGCCACCCCTGCGTAGAGAATACTAATGTTGATAGTTAGTATAGAAGTCACAATCAACTGTTTACTGTTGATGGTCTGCTTTAATGCTGACGATCTCAAGAGGTTTCCTGAATGTACTTAGACTATTTAAATCTGATTGCTATGTAGAGATTCCAACATGAACCCTTATTGCTTCTGTTTTCAGAGGTATTTTGGTAGCCTGGTCAAGCCCATCGCAAGTGAACTGAAATGGGAGACTGATGGTGACCATATCAAGAGGTGAAGAATTTGTTTCAACTGCCTTATATGCAAACTTGTTTTGGAGCATTGTGTGTTGTGTATTATCTTTCAAATGACCCTTAGACGTCCCACTCCGCTGATGTTTATCAGCCCTTCCTTTATTTGTAGGATCAAAGTTACAGACAAATGAAATCTTCTGCATAATGAGATTTAATCATCCTATTTATGTTAGAGGAAGAAGACAGCCACCCTTGTTAGCTGTTAAACAGACAAAAAAAAACCCCAAAACTCCTAAACAGCTATACTAATCAGCTTTTTAATCTGCATATACATGAGACAGAGAGAAAGAATGTGAGTGGGGGAAAGGTTTGAAGATAGTCTTAAAGCTTAGTGGTCCCAGATAAGGAGCACTACGTTTTTAAAATATGTGAAATTACCCTGTCCTGTATGGACACTGCTTCTTTCATTGATGATGTTCTTGTTGTTTTCTAGTATTGCTTCCGCGTCTTTTCACTGTAAAAAAAGAGTGTAGCACAATTGGTGTAACCATACAATTCTCTTTGATTGATAGTTCTTTCAACCTTCCTTCGCTCTTAATTTCATCATCAACATTGACCCAAGCCTGCCTCCCATAGCTTTTGATCCACCCTGGGACAAAATGATAGGGCATGCAGTAATCTAACATTGCTCTGGAAGGAATATGATGCGATAATCAAATCAATATCCTCCAGTGTCAAAAGTTCCTTTATGTGATAAATGTTTTGTTCATTTTTCAAAGTATCTGCATGATCAGATGAATCATACAGCAAATATTGGATTTTTTTTTCAAGCTTTCCATTGAAAGCACAGAGTACCTCTCTTGGCTTCTGCTTCCAAGTTTCTTTCTCGTCTTGACCTTCATATGCCCCGCAGGAGATCTGTAACTGGGATCTGGCTTTTTGTTTACTTGAATGGGAGTACAACCAATGTTCCCTCTAACATTGAAAATCACTGCGTGGCAGTTGGAAACTGCTATGCCGCGTTTTCTTTTCTGGAGGGACTGAACCAGCCTCCCTGGATGAAGAATAAGCTGGTGGGCAGCAGCCTTTGATCTCCTCGCTCTCCTCCTCTCCCTAGCAGAGGAGCCCGCCTGGGGAGGCAAGAGTTAAAGCCTCCGCCTCTCTTCGTTGAAGTCTCCTTTATGTCAATGTTCCCTCCGACATAAGAAAACACCGTGGGGCAATTGGAAACTGCTGCGCAAAGTTTTCTTATCACGTGCGCGGCCGCGCAGCCGCACAGCTTAGAGGGAACATTGAGTACAATTCTCAATATGAGCTTGCTTTATTCAGATCCTGGATTGTATAAGCTGGTTTATTTACAGGTAGTCCTCGACTTACAACATTTAGTGACCGTTCAAAGTTACAACGGCACTGAAAAAAGTGACTTATGACCGTTTTTCAAACTTATGACCATTGCAGCATCCCCATGGTGACGTGATTTGCATTTGGATACTTGACAACTAATTCATATTTATGACGGTTGCAGTGTCCCAGAGTCATGCGATCCCCTTAACAACCATGTTACTAACTTAACAACTGCAGCAATTCACTTAACAGATGTGGCAGGAAAAGTCGTAAAATGGGGCAAAGCTCACTTAACAAATTTCTCAGCAACATAAATTTTGGGCTCAATTGTGGCCGTAAATCAAGGGCTACCTGTATATTCAATCTAATTTGAATATACCTTCCCTTTACAACTCCTGCAGAACAAATAATTAGCTTGAATGCCTGAAGAAAGCTTCTATAAGTACTGTATAAAATATCTAGAGGAACAAAGACCATGTGGGGCTTTTTTCCTCCCTCCTACAACAGTTCCTGTCTTATACTCCACCCCATTTTTCAGACCCCATCCCTCATTTTAGAAATGGACTGCCATGTGTCCTATAGCACTGCTGTTTGAGGGTTGAATGCAGGGGTGAGTTCTAAAATTTTTTACTACTGGTTCTTTGGGCGTGGCTAGGTGGGGGGCATGTGACTGAGTGGGCGTGGCCAACCTGACATCACTCATGCACACTCAGTCACATGACCCCCCACTTAGCCATGCCCACCAAAAAATTTTGGGACTCTGACAGAGGGAAGGGGGGAGGAAAAGAGAGGGGATAAACTCCCAAAAATAGACCGCCAGAGGATTTAGGGTGTGGAAAAGCCATAGGTTTCCTAGAAGGAATTGAAGCATTCAACTTTGCAGCTTATGTTTATAAAGCCGGTGGGTGAGTGGGGGGGGGACACAATGGGAAGGAAAGGGTGGGAGATAGGAAAAAATGCAGGCGAGGCACTGGACTGTGCAAGCAGGACGGGAGGGATGGAGGAAAGTTCACCTGATCCTGGCTCAGGACAAGGGGGAGAGGAGGAACTGGCTGCAACCCCAAAAACACCCCCAGGTGCGGCGGGAGCCGTGGGAAACTGCAGAGCTTGGATTGCACGTGCGCACTTGTGCCCTGCAGTCACGCATGTCACACCCACCCCACCCCAGGTTCCTCCTATTGCGGCTTAGGTGCAATATTGGAGGGTATCCCTAAAATATCTAATCAAGTAACAGCATGACAAAGCAACGCAAGCGATTCCATGCATCTCTCTCTATAAAGTTGCTCATGTGTGTCCATAATATTCACACATATGGATGGCATACGCATGCATACAAAACCCCCATAAAAACCCCTAGTTGTGCAAACCACAGTGAAAAAAAGATCAACTTCAGGGTTGAAGATGGAGAGGTCTTCAGCCAACCTCCCTCCTTTCTGCACCCCTCCCCTCCCCTACCAGATCTGTTTTGCCATAGTTTGCATGCAGATAGGTTTTCTGGCTGGGTCCCACCTGCCCCTTTGACCCGCCTGCCTGAGAAAGCGGCTGCTTTTGATTGGGATGGGGCGTGCCATGCCATGAGATGTGCATCTTACCAGAGACTGGCAGCTCCGGATCTTGCAGCCTTTTGGGGGTTTTCTTTAAAAAAATGCCTCTCCAGATGAGCTTGAAAACTTCCGAGGTTGCTTCGGGAGAGGGCAGTCAGGCAGCGTTCCCCCCTCCCTGGGTGCCTGCAGTCTCGGAGCCTTGGAGCAACTCCTGGCCCTTGCACAATAAAGTAAAACTTCTCATGAATGTGAGGCAATTAACTTCTCACACTCGCAAGAAGTTTTTATTTACTGTGCAATGGCCAGGAGTTGCTCCAAGGCTGCAGGTTCTGAGGCTGCAGGCACCCAGGGAGTGGGGGAAACGCTGCCCAACTGCCCCCTCCCGAAGCAAGGTTTCAAGCTCGGTTGGAGAGATGGTTTTTTTTTAAGAAAATCCCTAAAAAGCCACAAGATCCAGAGCTGCCAGTCTCCGGTAAGATGCACATCTCACGGCCCTCCCACCCCATGCCCTGCCCCATCTGCCACCCCCAAATTGCACCCCACTGTGACACGCACATCTTACCAGAGACTGGCAGCTCCAGGCAGTGAAAGAAACCGCTGCCTCCTGCCTCTGTGCATCGAGGAGGCTGAGCAGCAGTGGGGAGGCACAGAAAGCGGCTGCCAGCGATGCCCTCAGTGATCACAGATGTTGTGAGTGGGGAGGCTCGACCCTCCCCCAGGAGCCTCAGTTTACTTGTGAGCACCCTTGGCCTTTCTCCCTGCCTCTCCTGGACAATGTTGCTCACGAGTAAACTGCAGCTAGGATCTGCTGTGTGCTTCCTTCGCAGGCCAGGCCGGCTGGGAGAAACACATGGGAAGGGCTCCAGTGCCACGATCTGCTGGGTGCTTCCCTCCCCACGCGCATCGGTCCATCCGCTGTTGGTATCACCCCTCCGCTAGCTCTCCCTCCCCTGCCCACTGGATGGGGCGGGCAGGCAGGCAGGGCGAGCGAGCGAGCATTGGGTGGGCAGGGTGAGTGAGCGGGGACAGGTTTGGGGGCGTGGCCTGACTGCTGTTACTGCCGGTTCAGAGAACCAGTCCCTATTTTTACTACCGGCTCTATAGAACCAGTCTGAACCGGCAGGCAATCACCTCTTGTTGAATGTCTATATTAATATGTTTATGTAAATATATATAGTTTAATATGTAAACTACAGCATATTCCAAGCAAATAAAACAGGGATGTCAAACTTGATTTCATTGAGGGCTGCATCAGGGTTGTGTTTGACCTCGGGGCACGGGGTGGGTGTGGCCAGCTTGACATCACTTGTGTCGGGGGTGTCTGTGGTGGCCCTTTCACTTTACCAGTGAAAATGGGTTCCTGAGCTCCATTTTCAGCTGCGACAGCCTCCTGCCGCCCTCTGCCAGTAAAAATGGAGCTCCGGGGGGCCCCTGAGCTCCATTTTCACTGGCAGAGGGCGGCAGGAGGCTGTCGCAGCTGAAAATTGAGCCTGGGAGGGCAACACGCGGCCTTCCCGAGCTCCGTTTTCATTGGCAGAGGGTGGCAGGAGGCCGTCGCAGCTGAAAACAGAGCCTGGGAGGGCTGCGCGTGGCCTTCCTGAGCTCCGTTTTCACTGGCAGAGGCACCGTGGGCCGGTCCTTTGCTGTTTCTAGGGTGGGCCCGTGGGGCAGATCTCCCCCCCCCAATAATTTTTATTAAAAGTTTTTTAAAAAAGATTTTTACAATCTACTTTTTGACAGTTATCCCATATCATTTTACATCCATTTCACATCCATTTGTCCCTCTTTTCAGTTTACAGTTAACTATACATATAAATCCATCCTTACGTAGTTTTCTCTTTATGTTTAAACAATAATCTTTTCCTTCCTTATATATCAATTTTACAATAGTACTATTAAATACAAAGATACTTCATTTTTACAATTCTTTAGCACCTTTCTTACTTCTATACTTCTTACTTATTTACTTCTTAAAATTAATCATTCTTAACCTATACATCTGTTATTTAACCATTTATACCAATCGTCCCATGTCTTATAATATTCTGATTCTTCTTTATCATTCATTTTTTTTGTAAGCCTGTTCATCTCTGCGCACTCTAAAAAAATTTTTTAATCACACAATCCTGTGACGGTATTTTATTGTTCTTCCAATTCTGTGCAAATGTTATTCTTGCTGCTAATATAATGTGTAAAATTAGATATTGCATCTTTTTGGCCCGGTTCCCTGTAAATATCCCTAGTAAAAATAATTCCGGTTTCATTTCTATGTGTTGGTTTGTTATCACTTCAATCCATTTCTTTATCCTTTGCCAATACTGCTTTGCTTTTGGACATGACCACCACATGTGGTAGTATGTTCCTGTATTTTGTTTACATTTCCAACATTCTGGTGATGTGTTGGAGTACATTTTTGCAATCCTTGCTGTGGAAGATGCCATCTGTAAAACATTTTATGTTTTCTTTTTATAGCTTTTGCTCCAGACCTTCTCCCATTTCTCCAATTCTATGTTATAAGCGAAGTTTTGTGCCCATGTTATCATCATCTCTTTTACAACCTCTTCTTCCATCTTATAGCTCAGCAATTAGTTATAGAATTTTGTGATCATTTTATCCTCCTGTCCTAATATAATCTTGTCTAGTTTGTTTTCTTCTTTCTGAAATCCATATTGTTCTGCAGCTATTTTGTATTTTATCTGTAAATACGGCCACCAGTCAATTTCTATGCCTTGCTCCTTTAATTCTACTCTTGTTTTCAATTCTCCTTGTTCCTTTAATATTTCTTTATATGTCTTCATTTTATCCATATCCAATAGGTTTGGGTATATTAATGCTTCCATTGTCAAAAGCCAGGTGGGTATTTTGTTATAATGATTTCTTTTGTTTTTTTGTCAGACTTGTATGAGTGCATCTCTAATTAGGTACCTTTGGAAGTAGTTATGAGAAGTTTACCATCCCACATAAAGGCATGCCAGCCTCTCTGGAGATCATGCCCTTCCAACCTCAGAATTCTTTTGTTTTCGAGTAATATCCAATCTTTAATCCAGGTGAGGGCTGCTGCATGATAATAGGTCTCCTAGTTGGGAAGACTAAATTCCCCTCTTTCTCTCTTATCTTGTAAAGATTTTAGTTTGATTCGTGATTTTTTTCCCTTGCCAGATATAATTCATTATTGTTTTGTTACCTCGTTAAAGAATCCTTTCCCTAATTTTATTGGTATGACCTGAAATAAGAATAAAATTCTGGGCAGTATGTTCATCCTGCCTATAAAAGATAATTGGAGCTTCTTCCAGATTTCTAGGTCCTTTTTTACCTGATGGACTAATCTGCCATAGTTGTCCTCTTTCAAGGTTGAACATTTTGATGTTATCCAAATTCCCAAGTATTTTATTTTTTTTCTTAACTTGTATACCTGTTCTCTCTTCCCATTCTCTTTCTTGTTTTTTCATAAGATTTTTCGTTATTGCTTTCGTTTCGTTTTTATTAATTTTGAGTCCTGCTACTCTTCCGTATTCTTCTATATGCTGGAGCAATTTGGTTTCTGTCTCTAATGGCTGTTCTAGTATAAATACTAGATCATCTGCGAATGCTTGGAGTTTCTACACTTCTTCTTTAATTTGTAAACCTTTTATTTCCTGTTCAGCTCTAATCTTAATTAATAATACTTCTAGCGTCAGAATATATAACAAGGGAGCTAGAGGACATCCTTGTCTCACTCCCTTCATAATATTGAAGTTTCCGGTGTTGTCTCCATTTATTATTATCCTTGCTGTTTGAGTTTTGTATATTTTTTCGACCATTCTTATAATTTTTTCTCTAAAGTTCATTTTTTCCCATTGTAAGATTATGAATTTCCAATTTAAATTGTCGAAGACCTTCTGCGCATCGAGAAAGATTAGAGTTGCTTGTTTTCAAGTGTGGGCTTCATAGTATTCTAATATATCAATTATAATTCTTATATTATTTTTTTATATTCTTTCTTGGGAGGAAGCCATTCTGGTCCGTATGTATTATTTCATTTAGAACTTTTTAAAGTCTTTCCGAGGTGATAGCTGTGAATATCTAATAGTCCACGTTCAGTAGCGAGATAGGCCTATAATATCTAATTTGTGTGGGGTCTGTGTCTTCCTTGGGAATAATTGAGATAAGGGCTTCTGTCCAGGTGGTGGTATATTTGCGTTCATTAATGCATCGTTAAAAATTTCCAACATTAAAGTATCTAGTGGTTCCTGTATTGTCTTGTAAAATTCTGCCAGTATTCCGTCTGGGCCTGGAGATTTGTTATTCTTTTGTTTCTTTCTCGCCTCTACCAACTCCATCATTGTTACTTTCTCATTGAGAAATTCTCTTCTTGATTCCACAATTTCAGTTAAGTTTATTCCATCTAGGTATTGTTTAATATTGTCCTCCGTTATGTTTTCCTGTCGGTATAAATTTTGGAAAAAGTTTTGTAGCAGTTTCTTTTTCCCCCCATTCTTATAATCCATTTCTCCCTCTTCGTCCTGTAGCTGGGTTATTGTTCTTTTATCTTTTTCTTTTTTTAACTTGTACGCTAACCATTGCCCGGGTTTGTTAGCATGTTTGAAATAGTTTTGTTTCGTCATTTTCAACTTTTGCGCAAGTTCTTCTTGCATAGTAAGATTAAATTTATGTTTAATTATGTCAATTCTTCTATTAATTTTTACATTTTGAGGATCGCTCTGAAGCTCTGATTCGACTTTTTAAACTTCTTCTTGTATTAATTCTTATCTTGTTTTCTTTTCTTATTTCTGTTATGTATGCTATAGTGAGGCCTTGAATATAAGCTTTGGTGGTGTCCCACAAATATTGAAGTGAGGTGTCTTCTTTTACATTTATTTCAAAAAATATTTTCAATTCCTTCTCTATCATTTGTATAAAATCCTTCTCTTTCAATGTTTCCTGGTTCATTGTCCATCTTCTTTTCATTTTATGTCCTTTCCATATTACCTTGATTGGATTGTGGTCTGCCCACTTATTTGTCATAATTTCTATTTCTTCCAGGTCTTTCCTCAAACCAGATGTCATCCAGGCCATATCAATCCTTGACCATGATCTATGTGGATTAGAATAATATATGTATTGGCTTTTCCCTTTATTTATTTCTCTCCAGGCGTCTTCCATCACTAATTCTTGAACCATTTCTGTAAATGAGTCGGGCAACGTTCTTTTCTTAATTTTGTTCTTTTTATTGCTCATGTAATCTTTTTTACTGTCTGTAACTGCATTGAGGTCTCCGATTAAACAAATATTCTCGTATTCTAATTCTATTGGTTTTTTGTGTAGTTCAACCAATTCATTTTGGTTCTTATTTGGGGCATATATTGTGGCAAGTAATATTTTTTTCTGTTGTGTTTTTCTGTTTGTCTTTTCTGTTGTATTTTTTCTGTTAGTTAATTTAATACTATTCTTAATAATATAGTTTTATATTCCACCTTCAATCATTCAAAATCCAGTTCTTTACTCTAATATACAATCTTCTTTCCAATCACTCTTGCATCATCTCCTTTTACACAGTTTTAAATTGTATCCGTTTTTGGCCACTAGGTGGCTCTCCCCATTTGCTGTGTCACTGTATCAACTTCTCTTTCATTAGATCACAAAGTTTCTATATAGTCAAAAGGGAAGTCAAGAATGATCCTATCCGTGGATTTCTTTTTCTAGTCCTTTATTAAATTATAATCCTTTTAGTCCCGTTCTTTTATCCGTTCTCCTTCAGTCTATCTTTTATGCCAAAACAATGTTATTTTCCGGTATGACTCTGTCCAAAGTGGCTACGTACTTTTCCACCTCGTACAGTCCTCGGAGCGATTTCACCCTCCGTTGTCACGATCGTGCTCCAGCAAGTCTGGACCTCTTGTCATATTTCCTTCGGTCAATTTCTTTTCTTTTCTTTTTTGCAAGTAGGCTATTGTTTCTTCGGCTCTCCTTCGGTCTGTCTTTAGAGCAAAAAAAAAAGTTATATCCGCCATTACTCTGTTCAAAATGTCCTCCTACTTTTCAGGTTGGTTCAATCGTTAGACCGATTCCACTCTTTGTTCTCACATACATAATCCAGAAAATTCAGAATCAGAAAGTAAAAAGTTTATTAAAGATATATTCAGCACTCAAGCATTCAAGGTTAATCACTTCTAGTCACTTACAGTCTAGTTCGGCTGAAAACTTCTCTCTTCTTGGGGCTGTCTTTCTGCACCATCACTTTCGGAAGTTTCCTACTGCTGCTCTCCTTCTCCTGATCGCCACTTTCTGTTGGGCAGAAACTGCCTCTCACCTTGGAGTTTCGATCATTCTCTTCTTCTTCTTCTCCGACAATCCAATTTTCCTCCTTTTTGGATTTTTCTCTCACCTTGGAATGGAATAATGTTACCCTCTTTGGCTTCCTGCTATGTGGCTGTCAGCACTTTGATCCTGTCACGAATGGCAGACATCTTTCTTGTCAGAAATTTAGGGGGGGGGGTTCCTGTACCTTTGGGAGGATTGTGTTTCACCCCCGAGGTCCTTGGAAGTTCCCCTTTCCTATCGTTGCTTCCTCCAGAAATGCTGATGCCTTTATATTTATTTATTTATTGATTGATTGATTGATTGATTGATTGATTGATTGATTGATTGATTGATTGATTGGTTCTTCTATGCCGCCCTACTCCAGAGGGACTCAGGGCAGCGTACAGCAATGTATAAGAACACCAGAAAATAAATAGCAATTAAAACCAAGTTTAAAAGTTAAAAACATTAAACAGTTAAAAATATTCACCATCAAACATACTGGGGGAGAGCTCAGATGGAACTAGTTTCAACCCCCTGCCTGCAGGTAGAGCCATGTCTTGATGGCTTTTCGGAAGGCCAGCAGGGTGGGGATGGTTTATAGACTTTCTGTCAAGAATGATCGGAGTTCAAGAACAGAGTCCTGTTATTTTGCCCCGCAGCACGATGACTTCACCCCCGGAAGTCCCCATGGGCCAGATCTAAGCACCTCGTGGGCCAGATCTGGCCCCCGGGCCTTGAGTTTGACACCCCTGAAATAAAACATAGTTTTCCTTTGTCCTTTTCTCCAGCCTCCTTCGTACGACTGTTTTGGAATTTGCATGCAATATGGATGACCCAGAGGCTTTGGGGAATGCCTCTTCACTGTTTAAGATTTGGAAGACTGGAACAAGGTGACTATACATATTTATGTGCAGATGCAGATGGTGTCCATAGGCAAAGTGGCATGAAAGATAGGCCTCTTTAGCTAACAGTATCATTCTCTTCCATGTTAGTCTAGATGTAAATATCCGTCTCCTGGTGTACCGTTTTGGGATGCAGCACTCAGGTGATGAGGAAGCCTGGAATTATATGTTTCAGAAGTACACAACTGCAACATTAGCTCAAGAAAAGGAGAAGCTTCTCTATGGCCTGGCATCAGTGAAAAACATAACTCTGCTGAACAGGTTTCTTTAAATTACCTTTAACTTTCTATATTATATCTAGACCAATTCTCGAATACAGCTCACCTGTCTGGAACCTGCATTGCATTTCTGACATTAATACAATCGAGAGAGTCCAAAAATATTTCACGAGAAGAGTCCTCCACTTCTCCGCTCGCAACAGAATACCTTATGCCACCAGACTTGAAATATTGGGCTTAGACAACCTAGAACTACATCGCCTTCGAACTGATCTAAATGTAGTTCATAAAATTATCTGCCACAATGTCCTACCTGTCAATGACTACTTCAGCTTCAACCACAACAATACACGAGCACACAATAGATACAAACTCAATGTAAACCACTGCAAACTCGACTGCAGAAAATACGATTTCAGCAACAGACTGATCAATACCTGGAATTCACTACCCGACTCTGTAGTTTCTTCCCCAAACCCCAAAAACTTTAAGCTTAGACTGTCTACTGTTGACCTCACCCCATTCCTAAGAGGTCTGTAAGGGGCGTGCATAAGCACACCATTGTGCCTACCGTCCCTGTCTTATTGTCCTATTGTCCTCATTTATCTGTCCTGTCCTATATTAGAAGTATTCATTTGCTGTTCTTAAACCCTAGTTCTCAAAACCAAAAAAAAAAAAAAATTGGTGGAGGAACACGAAGCAGAGGTTCTGAGCATTCTTAGTAGGCATAAAAGTTTAGCAGGAAGCAAGTAGTTCTTAAAAGAATCTGTGATTAATTTCCCAGTAGATACAATATAATGCTACCTTTCTAACATATTTTTTCACCAATGTTTTTACACTGGGGCCATGGGTTATGGTTTCATATACACAGGGTTGCCTAAAGCAGTAGTTTTGAACTACTGTGTTTTGCTGCCTGTGTTTTGCTGTCTGTGAACTGCAAAGTTCCTTGAAATTGATCAGGGGATTCTTTAATCGACAAGTAAAATAATGGACAACTTCCCTAAAGCACCATAAGCACCCTAATCTTGCAAACTGGAACAGAAAGAGAGTGCTAGATGTATTTTGTCCAAGCAACCAAGAGGCACAAGTGACTTAAGACAGTGCCTGAATCATAACCAATGCCATATTTAATTCAGAAATTTATCAGGGAGGTCTAGTCTAAAGCTTCCTACTCAACATACTCCTTTCATCTTTATTGATTGATGTCTGGAGGGTTTCTTTTTTAAGTTTCTTGTAAATTAGGTCGAGAAAAGCAATTTAAATCTCATTTTCTATGCAATCCTAATGAAGTGCTAACCATCAGATATAACTGCTTCTTTCGTTTCTAGATTCTTAAATTGCATCAAAAATACAACTCTCATAAGAAGTCAAGATGTGTTCACGGTCTTGAGATACATCTCCTTTAATAGTTATGGCAAAACCATGGCTTGGGACTGGGTACGGCTCAACTGGGACTATTTGGTCAAACGGTAAGTGCTGGCTCCCTAGACACTTCACTCTCTTTTTGAAGCCACCTTGATTCTTGTTGAAAAAATCCTAAAGAGAAGGATATTGGATTTTAACATCTCCACGTGCCATCAAAGCTGGAAGATACATTCCCTTCATTTTGTTGTTTTCTGTTTTTTGAAAACAGCACACCTTTAGATTGTTATTTGCACAATTTAGAAATAATGTTTATACAGAACTCAAAACATTTGGTGCCTCTTCTCGCATCACATGATCAAGAAAGAAATGCATAGCTGCCGATAAAGCTGAAAGAGTATTGAACCCAGGGGTGGGCTTCAAAAATTTTAGCAAGGGGTTCTCTGCCCGGTTGCTGGGTGGGTGTGGCCTTGGTGGGTGTGGCCTAACCGGCCTCCTGGACCATGGGGGGGGGGGCGTTTTTGTCCTCCTCAGGCTCCAGAGGCTTTCCTCAAAAATGGCCCATTTCCGGCCTTCCCGAACTTCCCCTATTCAGATTCTGGGTTTAAAAAAGAAAAAAGAATGTGCTTATTTCTATGATTGGAATAGCTTCTGGACTCTCCTACTCCGATAGTCTATGGAAATGTAAAAGGTGAATTAAAACAGAGGACAGAAAAGGTCAATCAAAGCAGAATCAAGTCAGAGTATTTTCTCTTGTGGCAGCAAATTGTTGGAAGAAATTGTTGGCTGCACCCCAGTTTCTGGCTTGAAGGAGACTCTTCCATTGCTCATGTGGAAATAAGACGCCCCTGCCAATCATACCTTTTGTCCTTGGAATGAAAAAGATGCGTTTTTTGCTATTCAGTAGCAGGAGGGAAAGAGAAAGATTGACTTTATTACAGTCAATGAGTAATCTATAAGACATATCACGTACATAAAATTAATAGTTTTATGTACGTGATAGTTTAGTTAAGGATGCTAATCAAGCTACTGCATATCTTACATATTTTACAACAAAATTTGACAAAACCTAAAAAAACACAGCATTGCCTGAGTCCAGAAGTTATATTTGTAAATGAAATTGATCAGAATGATTATTATTATTATGATTATTATTCTGATAATGATTATTAGGTTATCAGCTTATGCAGAAGCTTTCATACAATGAACAGTATAATAAAACATATCTGATAATTTCAGTGCTTCCTTCTTGTCATGGGCATCATCTAGATTAGAATAAAATGCTTTTATATCTCCTCTTTGGAAGCTGCAAAACATCATGGGCTAGTGCTGTATCTGGACTATGCTAAAAGTTTTACTAAGGTTTACTTCACAGCATTTAAAGTCTGTCTGAAACAAGGCCTTCCAATTTTGAGGATTAACAAAATGTCTTCTGGAATGTCCTGCAATAGGTTATGGATCCCAATTAGGTTTAGTCCCTATCAAGTAGCCATTAGCTGAGAGATGATGATGATATGATGATTTTGTTTCCACTAAGTATCTTTATCTTGAAAGCCAATATGTAGTAGCCACCATATTTTGCATGCATAAATAAGGATGCATAAGGAGTCGTTATGGCACAGTGGTTAGAATGCAATATTGCAGGCTAATTCTGCCAAATGCTAGCAGTTCAATTCTGACTGTCTCAAGGTTGATTCAGTCTTCCATCCTTCTGATGTCAGTAAAATGAGGACCAAGATTGTTGGAGGCAATATGCTGATTCTGTAAACCACTTAGAGGGGGCTGTAAAGCACTATGAAGCGGTATATAAGTCTAAGTGCTATTGCTATTGTCAAATATGAATATGTTCTTTTTTCACAGATACACTCTTAATGATAGAAATCTTGGCCGCCTAATATCAAGAATATCAGGCACATTTAACACAGAGCTCCAGCTTTGGCAGGTAAGACACAATGTGGTTGGCTACTGTGCAGCTATCCAATTTTCTAGATATGAAAAATGCCAAAGGTATTATTCCTCATTCCTCTTCTAGGTGCACCTATTTAATGAGATGGATGTTGATAGGGGCGAGGGGTTTCTTGATTGTGACACCGGCAACCCATAAAAGTTTGCCGAGTTCTGATTTTATAGTCTTTGGGGCCTGTACATTCTCCTGACACTTCAAAATAAAACAATTTTATTGGGCATGTATATAAGTATTAACCAGAATGATAAAACCAGAAGAAGAACTTGGTAATGGAAATCTAATAGGAATATTGCTCCTGTCATTTTTTTATGGCAAACAAAATACGATACAATACTACAATACATACAGCAGTACCATTCAGCTCAAAGCTAGCACAGAAGGACACAGTTTCCCAAAGGACTGCCTGTACAATATAAGCCAATCAACTCTAACTCCCCCACCCCCCCACAAAACAAAGTAAAATAAAACAATAACAAATCAAGGGGAAAATTTCATATCCAGCCACAAGCCTCAAGTTTGTTGCAACCCTCAAAAGTTAATAAAAAAGAAAAAGAAAAAAGAAATTGTAGTCCTTTCTGGCAATAAAGTTTCCTAATCCATCCTAAATGTATTTATTTGCAGGACTTATATGGCCACCTAGCTCATGTGTAACTTTTGTTTGTTTTCTCCATTCGTCGGAATGTCTTGTTCTTTTCCACTCTTTGTAGTTTTCCTGTAAATAGTCTCTGAAAATTGTATGACTCACTCAGTTTAAGTTTGGGAACAATTTAGAATGTACATGGAAACCAAGAGTAGGACCTGTACATACCCCAGTACTATCACAATCCAATCCAAACCAAACAACTCATTAGCTCTTCTTAAGGAAGAAAAGAAATATGGGAAGTTATAACCAAGAACGCTTATAGAATGCATAGTTAGTCCTTCCCTAATAATGTCACATGAAATGTGTCACCAATGATCTAAACTGGAATAGTCTGTGAATAGTCTATCTCAGGGGTGGGTTCCTACCGGTGCAGTCCCGTGCGTAGCTCCGGTAGGGAACCCCCCCTTTTTAACGAATTTTGAGGCGATTTTGCTTCTGCGCATGCGCGGAAGCAAAATGGCGCCAAAATCGCACGAGCGGATGTGCGCGCATGAGAGATTTTGGCGAGATTTTGCTTCTGCGTATACGCGGAAGCAAAATCGTGCCAAAATCTCTCTCATGCGCGCATCCCCTCGCGAGATTTTGGTGTGATTTTGCTTCTGCGCATGAGCAGAAGCAAAATCATGCGAGGGGGCATGTGCGTGTAGCACGAAGCATGAAGACACGTGGAGCAGCGCACCGGTCTTGGTAAGTGAGCAACTCACCCCTGGTCTATCTGGTGTGGGGGACATTTCCTGGTTCAGACATACTATTCTTTAAAAATAAAAGGAGGAACTTTGGCAATTCACTCTTTTTTAAAAAAAAATATCAGAACAAAATATAAATTATAGAAAAGCTAGACCATTACAAGGGTGGTGCCATACCAAATTTATAAATCAATTTCAAGGACTTTCAAGTTTTGCTACTAAAAAAAAAGTTTTAAGTTCTATAAGGTTTTTGCTTTTGGGGGGAGGATGATTTTGCAGAAAAAAATGGCACTTTCATGAAGAATATCTTTGGAAAATTTAAAACAGCTAAATAGCAGAGGAGTTAATGATGGTAACATTTGATAATGCACATCTTGTGCATCTGATGTTCAAAATCACCAGAAATCTAAAAGATTGGCTCATTGGTCTTTTCCTATCAGCTAGTTAAGACAACACATCAAACGCTGTCAAACAATGTGTAAGGGTGAAAGTCTAGTAAAAAATCAGATGGTGTGAATGGTAAAGCAGAAGCTGTCTTTGGCTTCAAGAATTCTCCAGATTTCTGCTGATAGGATGACATGAGTCACTTGAACCAGAGTGATTGGAAGGGTTACTTTGAGCTGAGGCTGTACTTCTTGAATTAGACTAGATGCATAATAACCCAACCAGGTATAACCGAGCTCAAAGCCTATTTACAAAATACATTTGATAATTAAGTATTGACTTGTAGATCTATGAAAAATTCTGCAAACTGGAGATAGACGAAACTGTTTGGTCTTCTGAGAAACCAGTTCTACGTCATTAATATTTGCACATGTTTTATCTTCTTAAGATGGAAAATTTCTTTGAGAGATATCCTGACGCCGGAGCAGGAGAAGCCTCAAGAAAGCAAGCTTTGGAAACTACAAAGAGCAACATTGAATGGCTAAAACAATACCGAGATGACATAGCAGCTTGGCTTGAAAATTCAAAGCAGCCAAACTTTGTATAATTGTGTCTCAGTCCTCATGAAAATTCTTAGGATTTTTTTAAAAATCACACCAACATGGTCATTTGCAGAAATATTACATTTAGATTTTGACAGATCTATTTCAACTTTGAAATACCTTAATTTATTGAAATATATATTGAAAATAGCCAACAAGTCATTCTTGTGTGTCCAATCACACTTGGCCAATAAAGAATTCTATTCTATTCTACTGTATTCTATTAAATGTTCCTATAAATGTTTCTAATCTCCTAGAATATTTGTTCACATTTTAACTGGACAAAATGTAAAATTATAATTTGCACAAACATAATTATAGGATCTCCATTACCTTTATGAGCATCACTGATATTTGTACTTAACCACAAATTTGCCACTCTGAAAATGAATCTTTTATACAAAAATATTATTTATTCCATGTGTTCAGGAGGCCCTTCCAAATAAAACTTCATAGAATCCATTCCAAAGGGAGGGCTTTGCCTCTATTCAGAAAAAAACTAGATAATATGTATATATTCTGTTAGGAAATAAAAGCACAACCCAATGTTGGCAGGGAGGAGGGGAGAAATCACAAAATTTTGAGAGACTGACTGACTGACTGACATTATTATTCTAAAGTGACTTTGAGAAACCGATAGATTATATTTATGGCAAAAGGAAAATGCTTATTCAGAAATTTCAGGTAAAGAATTTTTGGTTGCAGGCTTGATCTAAGAATTCTCATCTTGAACCCTGAAAAGCTGTTATCACTCAAAAGAGGAGTCAGCAACATTTCAATTGATGGGTACTGCTGTTTGGCCTTGTGTTATAGCATCGGCACCTATTTTTTAATTTCTTTTTTAATGTCCAGGCTCTCACCTCCATGTATCATATAATCTTATATGCAAATACTAAAATCTCTCACACATTTGGACAATCTTGAAAAAATTCAGCCATTGGAGATTGGATTTTAACAATGAGAAAGGCTATGATACAATTTTATAAACAAATAATTTAATCTTTCTTAAATGGGCACTTTTTTTTACAGTAGCTGAGCACTGCTGAGAAAAGCAGCTAGAAATTAATTAGTCCAAAACCAAGGCACATGTCCTGACATCATCCAGTAGAACAAATTAAGACTTTGAAATATCTGGATATTGTTTTCCATGCGACAGACAACCATAAACCCCATGCCAGCTTTAAGTCCCATTATGTCAGCTTAAATGCACAAAAACAGCATCAACTTTACAATCTTTCTACTTCTCCAAAGGAGCTCAAATATACCTGCAGCAATTAAAGTTTTCTCAGCTAAGATCTGAGCCCAGCGTCTCTTTTGGAGTTCAACTGGGCACCTACAGGTTATTTCTTTCTCTTGAAAGAGTTTCAGTTCTAGCTTCTGAGATCATCTTCATTCCAAATGGGGTATTTTGCCGTGAAGCTGCCCTACTTAAAATAGACAATTTATGGCTCAAATTTGTTTCCCCCCCCTTGCTGATTTGGCCCCTTTAATCATGACTTTCACTTTTCCTGGTGCCATGCAATACTTACCATATTTTTCGGAGTATAAGACACACCTTTTACCCCCCTAAAAGAGGCTGAAAATTTGGGTGCGTCTTATACTCTGAATGCAGCTTTTTGGAAGGTTTTTTTTCAGCCCTAACTATCTTCCCAGCTCTTATGGGAAGATTATTAGGCTTGCAGGCTTTTTCATTGCTACTCTATCCGAAAGAAGGTTTTTTCCAGCCCTAAGTCTTTGCAGGCTTTTTTTCATTGCTACTTGCTCCAAAGAATGTTTTTTCCAGCCCTAACGAAGCGCTAACGATCTTTCCGGCTCTTACAGGAAGATCATTAGGCTTGCAGGCTTTTTCATTGCTACTCTCTCCGAAGGAGGTTTTTTCCAGCCCTAAGTCTTTGCAGCCTTTTTTTCATTGCTACTTGCTCAGAAGAATGTTTTTTCCAGTCCTAACCAGGGGATAAAATAATGTGCTGAAGCTGACCAGACTAAGGACGCTAGCCAGATAAATACCTGGTAGGCAGATCCCCCCCCCTATTTTCCTCCCCCAAAATTAAGGTGCTTCTTATATTCCAGTACATCTTATACTTCGAAAAATACGGTACTCAATTGCAATCTTGTGGCTTTACACAGGCAGCTCTCACCCTGATGGCCTGTGAAGTGAATTAGCTGATCTTAAACAATGGGCCATCGAATATCAGAGCTGCAATCAGATTTATCAGTTCTACACGGAAAAATCTTTTTGAGCTACAACATTCTGCATATTTTCTCTGACCAGTCAGATACCTAAGCTTCATAACGGTTCCGAAATTTAGAAAGGCTTATCCTTGACTCAATTTAATGCCCTGCTCCTAAGAGCTGTTACTGAAGGAAGATCTAAAACATCCTTTTGTATCCATGAGGTGGAGGAATAGTTGAGGCAATGGAACATGTTCTTTTATATTGTCCCTTCTACCCAGGAATTATCTCGATTCATCACTAAACATCCTGGTTGGTCTATCATTCTTAAGTTGTTACTATCTGATCAATCTGATTTTACTTCATTGACCACAGCCAAGTACTGCTCTATAGTTGGTACAGTACACTGTAGTACAGGGGTCTCCAACCTTGGCAACTTTAAGACTTCTGGACTTCAATTTCCAGAGTTCCTCAGCCAGCTGGCTGAGGAACTCTGGAAATTGAAGTCCAGAAGTCTTAAAGTTGCCAAGGTTGGAGACCCCTGCTGTAGTATCTCCTCTCTTCTTTTAAATATTTCAGAATGTTATGTCTTCCTCTTTTACTTTAATTAATTATGTTTTGTTTTATTTGCTGTTCTGTGACTGAATAAATATTGATTGATTGGTAATAAACATTGACTGATAATTTAATCTGAAGTTTTTATGCTTTTATATAAGTGCGATAGTACACCTGAGTGCTTGTATTTCCAGTCCCTGAAATAATCAGTAGTGTAGCAAAACTATCAGCTCCACAAGATAGATCAGACCAGGAAAAAACCAGCTGCTGCAGAAGAAGATTAAATGATTATATTATATTATATAATATTATATTATATTATATTATATTATATTATATTATATTATATTATATTATATTATATTATATTATATTATATTATATTATATTATATTATATTATATTATATTATATTATATTATATTATATTATATTATATTATATTATATTATATTATATTATATTATATTATATTAGATTAGATTAGATTAGATTATATTATATTATATTAGATTATATTATATTATATCATATGATTAGATTAGATTAGATTAGATTAGATTAAATTAGATAGATTAGATTAGATTAGATTAGATTAGATTAGATTAGATTAGATTAACAGAGTTGGAAGGGACCTTATAGGTCAGTGTTTCCCAACCTTAGCAACTTAAAGATGTCTGGACTTCAACTCCCAGAATTCCCCACCCAGTATTTGCTGGCTGGGGAATTCTGGGAGTTGAAATCCAGATATCTTCAAGTTGCCAAGGTTGGGAAACACTGTTATAGGTCATCTAGTCCAACCCCCACCCCCCACCCCGCCCAAGCAGGAGACCCTACCTACACCATTTCTGACAAATGGCAGTCCAATCTCTTCTTGAAAGCCAGATGAAATTTAAAAAAATATTACAGTAAAGGCCAGCATATTTAATAACAGAAACTGATTGTTCCTGACCTCCCTCCTCCTTATGACCAATGAATTGGAGAAAAGCTTTCCTGAGTTGCTTCCAAATACCGCCTTGCTTTCTAAGATTTAAATAATGTTTCAGCCCCCTTTGCTTATGTATAAGTTCTTGCATATTTCTGTTAAAGTCATATCTCTTACTCTCTACTTAAGTACACAAGTAGTCTGAATCATTGTAATGTAGCTTGATGTCTGCAGATGTAGGAGAGGATAATCTGGCTACACACAAACACAGAAATGTCTAAATTTGTTTCTCTCTCTTAAATAGAGCCTTGATTGTACAGCCAAGTTTTTTCCATTCTATTCATTACATCACACTGGATCATGAAAAAAGGATGGGCTTATCTCCTGTGGTGGCACATCATGCATGGCTTCAGGTGCTCACTGGTACCTAGAATCAATATGGGGAATATGTAGGCATGAATATGTCTGCAAATTTGAACTTGCTCAGTTTATTAGTTACCCAGTTTTAAATTTATTTCATCTTACCTTTTCATTTTGCTTGCAATTCTCAGTAAAAATCTGTCTCAAATTTTATGCAGTTTTGGGCAATTACCGTTTTCTTCTTTCTTGAGACTCTAGAAAGAGTGCAGAAAAGAGCAACAAAGATGATTAGGGGACTGGAGGCTAAAACATATGAAGAACGGTTGCAGGAACTGGGTATGTCTAGTTTAATGAAAAGAAGGACTAGGGGAGACATGATAGCAGTGTTCCAATATCTCAGGGGTTGCCACAGAGAAGAGGGAGTCAAACTATTCTCCAAAGCACCTGAGGGTAGAACAAGAAGCAATGGGTGGAAACTAATCAAGGAGAGAAGCAATTTAGAACTAAGGAGAAATTTCCTGACAGTTAGAACAATTAATCCGTGGAACAGTTTGCCTCCATAAGTTGTGAATGAGCCAACACTGGAAGTTTTTAAGATGTTGGATAACCATTTGTCTGAAATGGTGTAGGTTTTCCTGCCTAAGCAGGGGGTTGGACTAGAAGACCTCCAAGGTCCCTTCCAACTCTGTTGTTGTTGTTGTTGTTGTTGTTGTTGTTGTTGTTGTTATTACCATTATTATTATTATTATTATTATTATTATTATTATTATTATTATTATTATTATTATTATTATTATTATTATTATTATTATTATTATTATTATTATTATTATTATTATTATTATACAATTGTATCACAGCGGCCAGTTGTTTCACCGGATTTGGCATTGATTACTAGTCGAGCCCCACCCAGGGGCCTAGGAAGTCGTAATGTATTTTCGAAGTATATGTGCAGAACCGAGCAGTGCGGCTTTCTGCATTTGACTGATGGTGATTTTGTCAATTTTGAGCTGTTTTAAATGTAATTCCAGTGCTTTATTATTATTATTATTATTATTATTATTATTATTATTATTATTATTATTATTATTATTATTATTATTATTATTATTATTATTATTATTATTATTAGATATAATTTTGTGTGCACTTTGTGCAATATAGAGATAAATACACTCTTCACAGATGTAACAACATGCATTTTTATAATTTTAATAAGCATAGATTAGGTCTATTGCATAGATTTCTTCCCTATGCTCGTATTTTGTATACATGTTTTTGCTTTGGTAAATCACAATAAATGTCAAAAACCTGAGAATATCAAAAGATTATTGCTATTAGTTAAGGCTACATTTAAATGCAGAAATAATACAAAGAACATTTGCATTTATTCCTACTTTTTATTCCACACTTGCTGAAAGAACAAACAGATTAAGTAGTTCTAATATTACAAGTCAAAATAGTAAATTACATTAATACGGTTGCAAGTATGCAAACTTACATTTTATCATTACGTATTAATAGCAGCCTCTACTGGCAAAGAAGAGTCATTGCAAAGAATTAACATTTTAAGCTGCCTTATTGTTTAATGCATAGGAACATTTAGCACATATTGGGGGACATGACGTTCTTGAGATTGGGGACCACACTTAAAGAATGAGCACAGTTCAGAAAAATAAAAAAAATATTGATGGCTTATGTTGTGTATTTCATAATTTTAATGTCACATTAAAAATACAATTTTTAATGCTTAAAGGGACCCTGGGTGCTACATAAAAGATTTTTTTTGGGGGGGGGCGGATGCACAAATATCCTTGAGGTTATAAGTTACAAAGCTTTGTTTTAAATAAACATTGCTGGACTGTCCTGTATTCTTTGTAGTATTATGGTATTTACTGTAGCAGTGATGGCTAACCTTTTCGGCACTGAGTGCCCAAGGCAAGTGCGCACACGCACGCACCCCCAAAATGCAATGCACATACATCCCCGCACATGCGTGCATGTCCCCCGTGCATGCGCACATCCCGTGCATTCACTCCGCCCAGCGCATGTGCCCCACCCCCTTGCATTTGTGCATGTTCCCATGCATGTCCCCATGCATGCATGCATGTCCCCCATGCATGAGCCCTACCCCCGCATGCACCCCATCCCCCATGCATGTGCAGCAGGGACCTGAAGACCAGCTGGCTGGTGGGAGGCGCATGCGCATGCACGGCGGAGCTGAGTTGGGGTGACGGCTTGCATGCCCACCTGTGACAGACGTGCCACCTGTGACACACGTGCCACCACTGTACTATAGTTTCATTTTGCTATCCTAACTCCCATTTCAGAAGGCCATTATCACAGGCTAATTTTATCTATTAGCATTTTCTCCATGTGTAATAAAAACTGAAAACAATATATAATCCAGTGTTTGCTGTTTAGAGGATTCAGTCTTCTTTTGTGATTGGTTTTAAAGTTTCTGTTATGGACTTATTTGACAAAGAGAGACAAAAACTATATTGAAGTTTTTCAAGGTTCTGCAAAAATATGATACGTAGGTTCTCTGAAAGACAAAGTGGAATCACCCAAATGCAGCCAGTTTTCTGTCTCTAGAACTTTATTTCTGGATCAGATGTTCCAGATATTTTTAAAAAGCTAACAAGTTCCCAAGCCTGAAAAAGTTTGAAAACCCCTGGTCTGGATGTTGCAATGAAGCAGCTTTCTCAAAACATATATAAACATCCACGCACAGACCAGACAATTCTGATCTCATTCAAGTCATGACACAAGGTCTAAAATTAAAAATAGGACTTTAGGTGTCCTTATCCATTTTGGTGCCCATGAATTGTTGGCTAAACACACAACGTTCCCAGAAGGCACTTGCAGAACAGAGTCAGAATTATAGCTCAACATTATTATAGCAAGACATCAAACTGAGGAAGGCAATTCAGATGTCATTGGCCCTAGTGATAACGCTATCCAGCCATTGCTGTTCACTACGCAATCTGAGTGCATCAATGTATAGCAATAGCAATAGCAATAGCACTTAGACTTATATACCGCTTCATAGTGCTTTACAGCCCTCTCTAAGCGGTTTACAGAGTTCAGTATATTGCCCCCAACAATCTGGGTCCTCTTTTTACCCACCTCGGAAGGATGGAAGGCTGAGTCAACCTTGAGCCAGTGAGATTTGAACAGCTGAACTGCTGAACTAGCAGTAGCCTACAGTGCTGCTTTTAACCACTGCGCCATCTTGGCTCCTTGGATGCGCCACCTTGGATGATACTAAAGTTGCCTTTTTGTTTTATTTTTCTACTTAGGATTCTCCCCCATAAGGCGACTATTCAGCATGTTGCTTAGACTAAGTTAATGGAGGACGGGTTGAGGCCACTGACATTCTAATGCACTTCTTCACATGACCATCTTCCTTCCATAAACTCCATAATTAGATAAACTGCTCCAAGTGATCCCTAATTTTGCTTCTCATCCAGCATCCATTCTGTCAAACCGCAACAAAAAAAATACTGACTGGCCAGAGTGGGAGTAGGGCTGAGGAAGGGGGAGGAACTGTGTTAAACCCTGTTAATAACATCGATTCCCTATGTGCTGTTTAATTACATTACAAGTTATCATTGAGTTGCAAGCCTCTAGAGCAGGCCTGTTAAACTGGTGGCCCACGGACCAGATACGTTACGTTTAGGCCACACCCACCCTGGCTCCGCAAAGGCAAAAAACATCGCGATATATCACAATCTGGCCTGTGACACGATTGAGTTTGACACCAATGCTCTAGAGCAGTGATGGCAAATCTTTTTTTGCTCGGGTGCCAAAAGGGCTTGCGCGTGCATGATAGTGTGCACGCGTGCCCACACCCATAATGCAACGCCCTCCCCCGCATATGTGTTCACAACTCCCACATGCTGCCCCACCTGCGCATGCGGTCAGACCTCACTGAAGCCTCCAGACTACTGGTAGGCCTGTTGGGCCATTTTTCACCCTCTCCAGGCTTCAGGAGGCTTTCCTGAAGCCTGGGGAGGGCGAAAAACAGCCCAAGGGCCCAAAGGGAAGTTCGTTGGGTCCGTTTTTTGCCATCCACAGGCTCCAGAGGCTTTCCTGAAGTTTGGGGAGAATGAAAATGGCCTCCCCCTGCCCTCCGGAACACTGAAAATCAGCTGGCCAGTGCGCACATGGAGCTTACATAGAGCAACGCCTCGCGTGCCTTCAGATATGGCTCTGTGTGCTACCTGTGGCACACATGCCATAGGTTCGCCATCACGGCTCTAGAGGTTACTCCCAAAGTATATAGGGCTTCTGCAGCCTTGGGACACGGGCTGCCATTCCAGGGGGGTTCCCCAAGCTATGACCAGAAAAGGCAAGATGGTGTCTGTGGTAGGGTTCTTCAAGTCCCACCTGTTTATCATTTGCAACACATACACAAACAGGTGGAGTTTGAACCACAACAGTGTGACAACCATCTTGGGGTTTTTTTAAGCCTAATCTGTGACCATCCCTACACGCCCTAGGATACCATATTTGGACTGCAAAGTTCCTGTCAATCAGTAAATATTTATTGTTTACTGTATCTCTTTGCTGCCATCTGGTGCCCATCTGAATATTTTATAGACTAGATATGGTAATCTTGAATAGAAACAATGAATAATAATCCATCGCTAAGGATTGAAATGTTGACATGCACTCTATGGGCTTTGAAAGAAATGAGGAATTGAAGGGTTTGCAAATGTTAACTGCAATGGAACATGTAGAGTTTTCCGCTAAATGGTCTAGGATACTACACTGTTCATGCAGTTATTATGCTTGATACAAGAAACAGGTAACTATGAAGAGGCAAAAAATGGCCCTTTCTAGATATTAAAAGTAATTCCTTCCAACAAGTATAGCAGCAAGAAAGACAAATGCTTTACAAATATCATAATGCTGGATAATTGTGTAATTTGTCTGCAAAGATATCAAATGATTCTTACCAATGCTTCAGATGTAACTACAAAAAAAGAAAAAAGGAAAAAAGCCTTAAGCAACAGAGCTAGTATATCTCTTAATTAAAAAAGAAAAGAAAAAAAGTACAGCTGAACTCATTTAATGAAAAATGCCCTAAAGATTCTCTGATTCATGTAATGGTATTTTTTACTTCAACCAACAGCCAATTAAACTGTTTAATATATATAATTAAAGCAATCCATGAAAGTTTCGAGCTATTTTGCTCTTGTCAGATAGCCATACCCTTAGTGGGATTTGAACCTGGGCAGTCTGCTTGTAAGGCAGCAGTTTTAACCTCTAGGCCAGGTTCTCTTCCCTATATGTGTGTGTGTGTGTGTGTGTGTGTGTGTGTGTGTGTGTGTGTGTGTGTGTGTGTGTGTGTGTGTAACACATTTTTACTGATAATGAATATGAAGGGAGACTAGTATAGATCTATTTCAAGCTATTTAGCTCTTATCAGCTAGCCATACCCTTACTGGGATTTGAACCTGGGCAGCCTGCCTATAAGGCAGTACCTTTATTCGACAGAAAATATATATACATCATAATCCTCTCAGAGGTGCCTATTGTAAAAACCACTAGAACTGTGAAGCTTCAAAGGTAATCTTCACTTTGACAAAAGTTAAAATGATGCACCATCTGCAAAGCAACGTACACTCCAAAGTTCTAAGAGACAATGAAAGCCACCAGATTGCCTCATCTACCTCTGCTTCATGGCTTCAGCAGGTGCGGGGAGATTGCTCATGTTTGTGTCAAAGTGGTCTAGCATGACGCACCCAGTCTCTTTTCCAGTCTCTTTGGAAGTGGCAAAGAGGCAAACCACATGCCCTCTGTAGTAAGGAGAAGTGAGTGAGTAGGAGGAAGCAAGTTGGAAATCTTCTGCAATGTTAGCCAAGGGAGAAGACAAACAGTCCATGCAAACACAGATCATCTTCTTCTTTGCTAAGCACTGCAGAGCTAGGCTTACTCCAGACATCTCTCCAATAGCTTCATGCACTGAAGGACTTCAAGGTTGGATGATTTCAGGGCATATTGTGGGTCATCCCAAAGTTAGTACACCTGGAAGTATTTGAACCAGCACTAGAAGAAAAGGTTCAGACAAACTATCTCCTGTAACATTGGCTGAAGGGTGTTCAGGCCAATGAATATATTGAGTCAAATCAGATAGGCCCTTACTTTAAACAATGTGAATAGTGTCACTACATTTCATTCCATAGAATCCTTATGCTGAAGCAATTGTAAGTCACTTCACACAGATCTAACACTCCAGTAGACAAACCATGGTATAATCCAGGGGTGTCAAACTCTCAGCCCGCGAGCCGGATGTGTCACATGCTCCCCCCCCCATTTTAGCAAAGGGGGGAAAAGTCATGATATGTCATGTGATGACAACGCGACGACATGAGTTTGACACCCCTGATATAATCAATATGTGTTTTTCTTACAAGGCACAAACACTCGTTTTGAAAAATCCTCTCCATTTAAAAAATGCTTTGTGGGAGAAGACAATGATATTTGAAAAAAAGAAAACTAAAGTCTTCTTCAGTTTATCAGGTTCAGGGAGAGATGGGTTCTGCCTAAAACAGGCAAATTTAAAGTGGGGTACCTAAAGTTCTATTCCTGCCAATGAAAGCATTAGGCCACCCGCAATAAAGCAAATATTGCAATTCACGTAGATCTTGACTTACGACTGGAATTGAACCCAGAATTATGGTTGTACGTCAGACCGGTCATTTAGTGGGTTGCCATATGATTGCGTCTGATTTTATTACCTTTTTTGAAGCAATAATAAAGCAACCACTGCAGTCATTCAGAGAACATTGCAGTTGTTAAGTGAATCCATTGTCTGCAATGAACATTTCTGGAAGTAAAGGTTGATTTCTGGCCAAAAAAAAGGTCATAAATTGTGGTCATTTGATCACAAGACCCTGAAAAAAAGCCATTAATGCAGGCCCAACTGCTGACTGCCCAAATTTCTATCATGTGACCACAGGGGGGCAACTGTTGTAACTTCAAACCCAGGTCATAAGTAGCTCTGGAATGGTCTGTTGTAATTTCAAATACTCGCTAAGTGATTGGTCATAAGTTGAAGACTGCCTATAAAATGAATCACACAAACTTTTAGTTTCCCAATGCATATAAAAGTTATGTTTACACTACACTATATAGTCCTGTGATGGCGAACCTATGGCATGCGTGCCAGAGGTGGCACGCGGCGCCCTCTCTGATGGCACACGAACCATCGACCCAGCTCAGCTCCACCGTGCATGCGCTCGCGCCTCCCACTGGCCAGCTGATTTTCTGGTCTCTGCCATGCATGCATAGGGGCAGGGTGCATGCATGAGATGTGTGCGCATGTGAGGGGGTGGGGGGGTCACGCACACATGCACGGGAGTTACACGTGCATGCATGGGGGTGAGGTAGCATGGGAGGGTTGTGCACGCATGCGGGGGGATGGGGGGAGTGCGGTGCCACGCATGCATGCATGGGGGAGTGCAGGGGATCATGCACGCATACGTGGAAGTTGGAGGGAGGGGCATGGGGGCTGTGCGTGCATGCATGGGGTGTGAGGAAGCGCAGGGGGGGTCGCACGCACATGCACAGAGGCGGGGCGCGTGGGGGGTGTCACATGCGCATTGCATTATGAGTACGGGCACTTTTGGCACTCAATGACAAAAAGGTTAGCCATCACTGATATAGTCTATAAAATGTGCAATAGCATTGTGTCTTTAAAAATGTATATACTTTAATTTAAAAAGACTTTACAGTACTGCTAAAAATGCTAAGCCTCATCTTAGCCTTCAGTGAGTTGCAATCTTTTTGCTGGTGGAGGCCTTTGACAAAATTACAATATCTGTGAAATGCAATAAACCAAAGCAAGATAAAATGAGGTACGTCTCTAGTATATGCTGAACTCTTAAATTAACACACAATTCAATGGCAGAGTTACATCTGAAGATATCAGTTCTAGTGTGACATCACTAGAGGGAGCAATTCATTCTGAAATATTAGAATTAATTTAGTTTATAGGAAAGCTTTCAGGACTTACAATTTAAAAATATTATTGAAATAGAGATTTGGGAATGGGGAGAGACAGAACAGAGATGACAGAAAAAAAGCATGGTACCACAGTATTTAAAAATAAATGCAATGACATGCATTCATGAAGGACTGAAAATGTCCAGTCCTGAAAAAAATTATTTTAAAGCTGAAATACACTTGGTTTTCTGGATATGCTGACTGTTGGATTTCATTTCTCAAAAGTTTGTCTGAAGGACCTGGTTCTGACTGGAACTATATTTTAAATTTAATTTTAAGAGAGCTGTCTCTTAGTAACATTATGGGGCAGCTTTGTATGAAAAGGTTGATTAAATAAAAATAGCCCACCTTGGAAAACAAAATAAATTCCAAATATCTGACCTTTTTAGCCAACAATAGACTGAAAGTATGTCAACATTTGCTTTCTAGCCTCTATTCAAATGTAAGGCATTTATGACTACTGTAAACATTCATTTAGGACTGTGGGTGAAGAGACAAGGCCGCAGCTGAGGTAATATGTTGGTTTTACTGTTCAAAATCTTAAATGACTGCTTGTTTTGAGGCAACATTTTCAAGGCTAATAGTCTGAACAACAGGCTATTCTGGTAAAGTTTGAGTCTTAAGGTAATTTAATCACATCAAAGACAGCTAAAACTAAATTGTCTGAATCTTGAATTTCCCATAAATAGGGTGATTCTGTACACTAAATTTCCCGAAATTTGGTGAAACGACCAATGTTAAGGTGATATTTTCCATTTAGACCTGACTTATCCTCACAAATGGATCTGAAAATATTTACATGGGCTAAAAGCTACATGTAACTAATTTATATGCCCACATTTTCTATACAAGATAATATACGTGTAGAAGACACCAGAGGAATTTATTTATTTATTTATTTATTTATTTATTTATTTATTTATTTATTTATTTATTTATTTATTTATTTATTTATTTATTTATTTATTTATTTATTTATTTATTTATTTATTTATTTATTTATTTATTTATTTTAGAAATAAGAACCATGAAGTATGACCTATCACACTGCAAAGAACAGGAGAAAGGATTTGTCAGGGGAAAAAAATAAAGCAGATAGTTTCGTGGGAAAAAAAGAAAATTGACCATGTTAAATTTTTGGTTGAAATGAGCTGCTCCTTCTCCAGCAATCAATTACGTGAAAAGAAAGAGTCATTTTTTGGATAGAATAGAAATAAAGAAGAGGTGGAAGAGGAAATGGTAGCACTAATGTACTAATGGCAGCAGAAAGAGGGGGGGGGGGGAAAGATTTGCCATGAGCAAATTCCTCCCTCAACAACAGTAGCAAGAAGAGTGTCTTTTTGTTGGCAATACCTTGATTTAGGAATATCTCTAAGACTTTTCTATATAACAGTGTGGCCTGATTACAAAATGAGCAGCTAAAATAAATTAGGAACATAAAATGTTGCTACAAACAATACTGATCCAGAAAGATCAGTCGCTTGACTAAAAGTAAGGCTGTTTCTTAGGTTCACAACTTTCTTATGTTGATGCTCTGGCTAGGGTAGTCTATAAATCTAAGGTGTCAGAAGACGAAAATTAATATATGACAATTCGCTTTTTTGTTTTTTCCCTTCAGGCAAGAAAGAACAACTAAAGATTCAAGGATTATGAT
>JALIGW010000006.1:51250050-51280050 GCA_023053685.1 Diadophis punctatus similis | reverse complement strand
AGCAGTACATGTCAATGTTTCTGCGTGTAATGTGGTCCAACTTTCAAGAAAGCTTTTCAGAATGAGTTTGCAGACAGGAGATTCTATGGAAGATCATTTAATGAAAATGCAGTCTAATTTTCTAGAATTGGAGCAACGTGGAGTAAAGTTTCCAGAGTCCCAGAAAGTTTTATTAGTGTTAAATAGTTTGGATCAGAGCTGGGAGACTGTGTCAGCTATTTTTGAAAGTAAGCCAGAAGCAGATTTGAATTTGGAGGCTTTGAAATCGTGTTTATTGAATGAATATGAGAAAAGGCTTTTCAGCCATGCTGATGGAAAATTCCACAGGCGGGGGCCCAACAAGGAGTACAGTGGAAACTTACAGCAAGTCTTCAGCAAAATTTTCCACAAGCTGCCTATCTCTAGCAACAGCCGAGGTGTCTGCAGACAAGAGGAAAGCAGAGGCAGGAGAGATCAAGTTACACAGCAACAATTCTGCAAGCAAGTTAAGAAAGCGTGTTTCATTTGTGGAAAGACCAATCATCTGCAGAAAAGCTGTACACAGAGAAGAAATATGCAAGACAAGAGACATTATTTGCAAGGACAGATTGCAGTTGCAAAAGTTTGTTATAATAACAATAGAGACAAATGGTTGATTGACAGTGGGGCTAGTCAAACAATTGTTAATGGGAAGTGTCTCATCCAAAGAAATGGGAATGTTTGTGCACAGGGCATAAAAGAGGATAATCTTTATGTATTGCAGGGACAAAAGGTCCCACATTGTTCCCAGATATTTAAAAATGTAGCAGAACACAATTCGTGTGTTCATCTTCTGCACAGACGACTTGGTCATGCTAATTTTAAGGTTGTTCAACAAATGAAAGAATTTGCAGAAGGATTAGATTTGAAGGGATGTAAGGCATATTTGGATTGTGCAGTATGCAAAGCATCAAAATCCAAAGCATTCCCAGTTAGCAAGTTTAGCACAAGACAAACCACAAAAGCTCTAGAACTGGTGCATGCTGATTTAATTGGGCCTATGCAAGCCAGTTTGGGAGGAGCAAAGTATGCGCTGGTCATTGTGGATGACTACAGCAGGTTTGGGTTTTGCTACTTACTTAAGAGTAAAACAGAGGTGCTACAGCAATTTAAGCAATGGTTAAGTTTTGTAGAGAGAAGGTACAAACAACAGGTATGTCAGTTGCAAACTGACAGAGGTTCTGAATTTATGTCAACAAATTTTCAACAATGGTTGAGACAATTTGGAATAAGACACAGGCGCACAAATCCTTACACACCGGGAGAGAACGGAGTGGCTGAAAAGAGGAATGGTGTTTTGCAAACAATGAAAGACTCATTACTGGAGGATTCTGGTATGAGCAGGTCATATTGGGGTGAAGCCATACTGACTGCCAATTATTTAGTAAATAGGCTGTGGAGTTCATCCATCAATAATACTCCATATGCAATGCTATATGGGAGAAAGCCTTCTCTAGCACATTTAAAAATATTTGGAAGTACTGCTTGGGTACATATTCCAAAGGCAATCAGAAGAAAAGGACAACAAAAGGCTAGAAAGCTCAGATTTGTGGGCTATGAGCCAGGCTCAAAAGGGTATCGCTTTAGCGATGGAAGTAAAAGGATAGTGATTTCAAGATCTGCTAGTTTTGCAGAACAAAATTGGAACAGAATAGATGCAAATTCTGAAAATGTCTCACTTAGCGACAGTGATCCGCTTAGCGACGGTGATCCACTTAGTGACAATAACTCATTTAATGATGGTGAATCATTTACTGAAGGTGTCTATGTTCAGGGAGGAGAGTCTGAACAAGATATGAAGCCAGAAAAGCTTGAAACACAAGTACAGGCAATGCCACGTAGGTCAGAGCGTAGTAACAGAGGGGTACCGCCAGACAGGTATTCTGCCAGTAAAGTTAAAGTGTGTAATGTGTGGTATGAGCCAAGAAACTATAAGGAAGTATTGGCATTACCAAAAGTTGAACAAGAAAAGTGGAAGGAAGCCATGGATAAAGAGATGAAATCCATGGGAGATCATGAAGTGTTCACATCTATGACTTTGCCACAGGGTACGAAAGCTGTAGGATGTAAGTGGGTATATAAGAAAAAGGTATTACCCAATAATGATGTACAGTATAAGGCAAGGTTGGTGGCACAAGGTTTTTCTCAATTAAAGAATGTGCACTATGATGAGGTGTTTGCACCAACTGTAAAAGGTGAGAGCATAAGACTAGCACTGGCATTAGCATCAGCATATAGGCATAGAATTTGGCATTTTGATATAACCACTGCATTTCTCAATGCTGAATTAGAGGAAGAAATTTATATGGTTCAAGCGCCAGGGTATGAAAGTAAAAAACCTAACATGGTGTATAAATTGAACAAGGCCATTTATGGGCTGAAGCAGTCAGCCAGAAATTGGAATATCTGTCTTGATACTGCATTGAAAGGTCTTGGGTTCAAGAGTTGCAAAGCTGATGGTTGCATATACACTGGAAAGTTACAAGGTGGGAATTGTCTATTATTAGCATTTGTGGATGATCTTTGTTTCATTGCAAAGGATGCATCACAAGTTAAAGAATTTGCTAATAAGTTAGAAAAGAAATTTGAATTAAAGAATTTGGGAGAAATAAAGAATTATCTCGGTGTAGAGATACAAAAAACTGAAAAAGGTGGTTATATTCTCAGTCAAAGGAGAAAAATTGAACAATTATTAGAGAAGTATAACATGAAAGATTGTAATATTGCTCCTACACCTATGAGCACAGATTTTTACAATAGTTTGGGTGAGGATAAAAGTGAAGCCTGTGATCAGGAGATATATCACTCTGCAATAGGGAGTCTGTTATATCTGTCACAGTGGTCCAGACCAGACATAGCTTGTGCAGTGAGCATCTTAAGTCGCTTTACTGCTACACCTACAAAGTTGCATTGGATGGGTGTGAAAAGAATTCTCAGGTATTTGAAGGGAACTGTGAATTTGAGTCTTCAAATAAAGGTCACTGAAGAATTAAAATTGAAATGTTATGTTAATAGTGATTATGCAAATGATGTAAAAACCAGAAAGTCTAATTCTGGAATTGTAATATTATTTGGAGGGGCTTTAATTGGTTGGAAGTCCAGAAAACAAACAACGGTTGCTATTTCAACTGCGGAAGCAGAGTTTATTGCATTGTCTGAGTTATGTTCTGAAGTAGTTTGGTATGTACAGTTGTTACAAGATTTAAATGTAAATGTAAATGAAGCTGTAACTGTTTATGAAGATAATGCTGCTTGTATAAAAATGGCAACAGGTGACAGAGTGAAGAACAGAAGTAAACATGTGGACATTAAGTATTGTAATGTCAGGGAAGCTGTAAAAGAAAAATTGATACGTTTACATCATTGTTCTTCAGAGGATAATTTAGCAGACATGATGACCAAACCATTGGGTGGCATCCATTATAGGAAATGTTTAAATCCAATAGGTCTGATGTCTCTCCCAGTGATGAAGGGAGGAGTGTTGGAATATTCATGACTGGGAGAGCCATGTGATTGAGTCAGCCAATCAGGCTGAAGTGTTAATTGAGCATGTCCAGAAACTTAGCAAGAAGAAGGGTGTGGTTTAGTCTGTCCACCATTAAAGCTTGCTGTGAAAACATCTCAACATGTGATCTGAAACAAAGTGTGGTATTGTTAATGTTTTATTCTACTTATAAAGAAGTTATTTGAATCAGCAAAATGCAGTTATCTTTTGAAGCTTCTGATTTATTGCGTAACTCTGACAATTTCTAGTGAGCACATAGAGCAGTGGTTCCCAACCTTTTTGTGATCGAGTACCACTTGGAGGTCCCGTACAGTCGCCGCGTACCACCTGGTTCCAGAGAAACTAAATTCGATGAGATATCACTTTATTTCCATAATTGTACCGTTCCTTTTTTGGCCCCGCGCATCCAGCAACTGGATTCTCGGGCCGCTGGGACCAGGTGGGTGGCGTGTGGCAACAGTTGCAAATCGTTGCCAGATTATCTTGTGTTAGGCAGTAAACATTTTTGTGAAGTAAAAAATAACTAACTAAAAATCATTCATGACCCCGAAAGTGTTCGCGTACCACCTGGAAGGCCCTCGCGTACCACTAGTGGTACACGTACCACAGGTTGGGAACCACTGACATAGAGGAATAGTAATTTTTATAAGATGATCCTTGCCAAACATTAGGATGGCTTAAAGCATAGAAATGCAAACATTGTAGAAGAACTAAATATTTTAGAAGGACTATTACAACGTTTTGGTTATTTTTCTAATTTTTTTTAAAAAAACATGTTTTAAAGAAGAGGGGAGTTCTTGGTTTAAATAAACACTTTCTAAGAGCAATATTGTCAGCCAATTGAGTAAATCTTGGGTTGCTGCACCAAAGCAAGACCCAGCAGGACCGTAAAAAGTGTACTGGAAGATCTTTCCCCAAGGCAGTGCTGATCCCAGGCTAAGATACAAACTGACAAAAAGTACTGAAAAGTTGACAAATGTTGGAGTGAAGACAAGTGAACCTGGCTGACAAACAAACTACAAGGCTGAAGTACCAACCTAAGCCATGCTTGGAAGCTTTTAAATAACCAGACCAGATCAGTAGAACTGTTGATGGTGGGGATCACTCTGCTCCTTCCTTCTTTCACTTTGTGGTATTTGTGACTCATCATGAGTGACCCTCACACAAGGCTTTGAACCTCTAGAAATAAGTTCTCATTTAGTGTCCGGTTCAAAATCTGAAATCAAAATAATGTAGTTTCTGCTTCCAAAACTGGAAACTGGAAAAAGAGGGACTGGAATCCATCACTTCATGATCTAGAGAAGGAGACATATTTGAGCTGCTTATTCCCATTCCCCGCCACCACTCCATTTTAGGGCTGAGTTTAACCAGATTAAAAGTTTAACCAGTTTAAAGTACAATGTTACAGCTCCAGGAGAAGAATCGGAAAGTGGTCATTCAAATAAAAAATGATCCTCATTTTACAACCATTTGTTTAGCAACTGTTCAAAGTTGTAATCGTACCATTCCTCACTTACAACCATTACAGGATCTTCATGATCAAAATTTGGGCACTTGGCAACCAGCATATATTTATTGGTGTGATGAATCCTCTGGATCAGGGGTCTCCAACCTTGGCAACTTGAAGACTTGTGGACTTCAACTCCCAGAATTCTGGGAGTTGAAGTCCACAAGTCTTCAAGTTGCCAAGGTTGGAGACCCCTGTGGTCTGGATGCTTCCCCAGATACCTCTCTAGATGTCAGCTTGGGGCAGGATGAACCAGTTCCTGGCATATCAGGAGGGGAGTTGGTCAATGGCTCCAAGCAGCTGTCTGAGAGTGATTTGCAGAAGCACAGCTGCGGCAGGACAGACCTGAGGCATCCGATGGAGAAAGCATTGCAGCTGCAGCCAGTCAGGGATGAGGAAGAGGAACTGCCTTCTGCACCTGATCCAAGAACAGATAGGGCAGAGAAAAGGCAGGAGCAGAGACGGTCATCCAGATTACTCACGAGGAGAAAGCCTTGCCCTTTTTGATGGGCTGCACCAGACACTGGCTTTTTAGTAAAGCAGACAGATGGAGGTGATGCTGGGAACAATGTGTTCTTTTCTTAGCTGTGTGTTTTCTGGTCGTTGTGATTCCTGCGTTGCTTTGGATTGACACTGTGCCTTGACTTGGATCATGCCTTGTGATCTACGGACTTTTCTTGGCTTGGGAACCCTCTTGTATTGTGGATTTAATTTTGCCTGGTGGCTTTATTTTGATTGGGAAACTTTCAATTGCCTTGTGGACCCATTGGCCAAAACGGTATGTAAGTCTAAGTGCTATTGCTATTGCTCTGTGGACCAGCATTGGTCTGCTTGTGGCTGGACTTAATTGGGACAGTTATGGGTTTTTGGTGAAGGGAATTGCTGGGGAATATTAGTAAAATTAGTGAGCCTGTGGTGGCGCAGTGGTTAAAAGCAGCACTGCAATCTGAACTGCTATTTCAGCAGTTCAGCTGTTCAAATCTCACCAGGCTCAAGGTTGACTCATCCTTCCATCCTTTCGAGGTGGGTAAAATGAGGACCCAGATTGTCGGGGGCAATATGCTGAACTCTGTAAACCGCTTAGAGAGGGCTGTAAAGCACTATGAAGCGGTATATAAGTAAGTGATATTGCTATTAAATCCACTAAACCACGGTTATGTGTGTGTGAGAGACAGTGAGCGGTACAGCACAATGATGATGACAGCATCCTGGGCTCATATAGTCACCATTTCTGACCTTCCAAGCTGGCTTCTGATAAACAAAGTCAATGGGGGAAGCAAGGTTCACCTAACAACCTCATTATTCATTTAACAACTGTAGTGATTTCCTTAATTGTGGCAAAAGAATTGTAAAATGAGACAACTCACTTAACAACCACATTGCTTAGCAATGGAAATTGTGGTCCAGTGTGGTCATACGTTGAGGACTACCTGTTTGTGTAAGTGTAAATGTAAGTGTAAAGCCACACAGTTATGGCACTTATGCACTCTGCTTTTATTCAGCTTCGATATCTCAATTACGCATCTGCAAATTTGAATAACTGGCTCAACATACCATTTTTATTGGTTTGGGAATGAACCATATCCCAGATATACGGATTTTGCTTCTTTATCTTCAACCACCATTTTTTTTTATGCCTTCCAAATTGGTGTACTTAAATGGCATCTTGGAAGACTGGCTATAATGCAAATGGAATTCTAAAGAATCATGATAGCTTTACAACTGAAAAAAATCATGGAGATTTCAACCATGATTGCTGAACATCTGTTATGGATTTGAAGTGGCTTTTATATGCCTTCAAACTCCTGAATAATATGAATAATATAATGTGTATGAAGGAGTAATATAGACCAGCCGTTCCAGTTTGGCCCTTACAGCGGCTAGCTGGGAAATTTGTTGTCATTCACATCTGGAGGAAAAGCTGAATTATTTTTAATCAGATGCCAATTATACAGCTGTAGACTGACCCTTCACTCACTTCTATCAGCCACATATGTAAGATTACTGTCCTGCCAAAGGGGTGCAAAAAATGGGGGGGGGGCAGGGAAGAGTTTTTTCAAAATGATGGAATGCAAAGATTTCTCATTTTCAAGGATGTTCAGAGATTGTGGTGGCCATGGCTGAGCCACTGAAGTTCTGCCTCTGTTTTTTTAGGTGCATTGCATGTGTACAGGTCCCATGTATACATTCCACACCCCTGACTTTTTAAACATTCTCTGATCAAAATGCTTTGGAACAGTGCTTTCGCCTTTGGCAAAAGAGCAGAACATCGTGTTCTCCGTGCCCTTTATGTGGCAGCTCGGAAGTCTAGCTTTTCCTCCCTGAATCCCATCCTCTGACATAACCCTCTCTTTGCCAGACCTGGATGCAAATCACTCTGACTCCTGGGCTGGAGTAGGTTCTTGCATTACAAGTATATTGATGTGATATATTTCAATGTAAGTGTCATAATCCTAAGAATGCTGACACGAAGGTTTTACTAATATAAGTAGGCATCAAGGTCTGGAGAGGAAGAGGGAAGAAACAAAGTTGGTGTGTAATATAAGATAAGATAGATAAGGCAAACTTTATTGTCATTTTTTACTGTGAACACACTGGCACACATTAAAAATGAAATTCTGTTGCCCGCTCTCAAAAGAATATATACATACTATATACCCATACACAGACATGCACAGGCATTTGCACATGCTATACACACACACACACACACAAAACACACACACACATATATATATACACATACATATACATACATATATACATACCAGTGGTGGGTTCCTACCAGTGCGGTCCACTCTATAGCACCGGTAGCTGCCCGCTGGTGACATCACAGTACTGGTGCGGTCAGTTGCCAGTGCCTGGGTGCTGCCATTAAAAAAAAATATTTTTTGATTTAAAAAAAAAATTCTTCTGTGCATGCTCAGAAGCCGAGCTTCCGGCACTGCGCATGCGCTGCCTTCCTACCCCACAGTGAGTCCATGCAGGGGAGGATGGCTGAGGGAGCACGTGAGACGCTGAAAGAACGGGCGGCAGGAGCTATCTCCATTCTCCTCCCTTCAGCAGTCCGAGAAGCCACGAACGTGCGGTGATGATCCTAGGCATTTTTGCACGTTCGAGGCTTCTTGAGCTGCTGAGGGGAGGGGGAACGGGCGGCAGGAGCCTAGGATGATCAAATGGGGAGAAGCATTCAGGCTGGATGGAGCCTCCTAGAAGAACCACTGACGCGGTCTTGCTGCTCCCACTGCGGGGGGCTGCGTTGCGGGTGGGCAATGCCCCCCCTGCTTCTCCGGCCGCTGCCAAGCTCCCGAGGCCCACGCCCACCCGGTCACATGGCTGGCAAGCCACACCAACAAAATAAGCCACGCCCACAGAGTGGTAGTAAAAAAAATAGGAACCCGCCCCGATACATACATACATATACATACTGTACATACATATATTAATCACTGCCCATTTTGAATACACAGCGGAAGGAGGAAACGTGAGAGTTCACAAGGTTGATACAACATGGAACAAAGCTGTAACTGAATCTACATGTTCTGCTTCAGACTGTGCAGTGCACTGCAGATATGCAGTGATTGCGTATATCACTGCAATCTGCCTGCAAACACACAGGCAGACCGATATAGCACCATAGGATATCCGTGCGCTTGCATTACTGTACCTTATTCACATTGTACAAAACAGACATTTGTTTTGATCATCATTTGTTGAATAAGCTCTAATACTTTCTGAACTCAAAATAAAAACCTCCCTGCACCTGTAAATATGGATGAAGAGACACAATTTTCCTTCCTTGCTACTCTGAGCAGAAGATGGGGCTACGGAATGGATGGTGAAAAGCTGCATGTCCAATATAGCCGGTCATATTCGAGATGACAATTGTGAACTTTGCAAAAGTTTTACATCTGAGCCTGAAAGTAACTAACTTTAGCACCATCATTACTGTTAATCTTACTACTTCAGCACTGTATGGAAATGTGCGTTTTTAATGTATTGTTGTTCAGATTTTCAGTAAAAATGAGTAGCTGACATAAAGGCGCTTGAATTTTTTAAAAAAAGTTAAATAAATGTTGCATTATGTCACTGCCACTCAGAATTTGAACGAGCTATTGCAGCTCAGTAAGATTTTTTTTTTTGGGGTGGCTTACACCCCAGTGCCTATAAGACTGGGGGCCAGTACGTGAGTGGTCATTAGGAAGCACTACTTATGAAAACAATCCAGAGTCCCCTTTTAATATGCTGGCTACATACCTTCTAAAGTTTGTTTGCTTTGCAGAGGGGGTTGCCAGTAGCATTGTTTGCTTAAATCCCAGACCATTTTAGGAACTGCATACTATAGCAACAAAGATTAGCAATAATGAAAAAGATGTTTCTGCATTAGGTGAATGAAGTATTATAGATAACCCACATTTAGACAGTCCATATTAACCAAAAGGTCTATGCTTTGTAAAGTTTCCCTGAAGGGTAAATCACCCCATATTAAGACCTCAAATAAAATATACTTAATGCGGATTAAATGAACCTGCTTGGTATTGAGCCAGTCTTAACCTTGTTTGAAGAAGAGTTAAATATAACATGTTCGTGGCACTTTTGATCGGTGTCAAACTGACTGAATATGATCTTAAAATGGAATGGCTAATTTAGATTAGTACGGATTAAATGCTTTAATAAGGGAGCAGTAACCTTCCCAATAGACAAATAATTAAATTACTGAATGTGCCTTAAATATCCGTTGTTTAACCCACCAGAGCTAATTAACCTTGTAAAAAATACACATTTGACTCCCCCACCCCCCCAAGTCTACACTAAGTAGCCAAGAAACAGCTACGGTAACTCATATAGGGAAATATTAATACCAGGGAAAATTACATTTTAAAAAAACACTCTACTACTAGGCTATTTGAGATTAAAAGAAGCACCATGATTCACAGCTACTTCAGCAGAAATGTTCTTCTGACAAAACAATAAAACAAAGGCTGCTTTCATTCTCACTCTTACTAAGAAGATGAGGATCCTCCTGATTTGCCACCTGTGGGTGGTCATTAGCACATGACTGCTATATATTTCAAAGCCAAGAGGGTGCCTGAGCTAGGACCAAACACCTCTAGACTTATAAACACAATGACTGACAGTGGTTGTAATAGCAAGGAGTACTGCAAGCGAGACTCTGCATTCAATACTCCACCAACAAAACACCTTTGCTTTGAATGAAATGAATAGGGTTAGCTATTATTCTAGTCTATGGGACAGGTTAATATCATTTGCATGCAGACTTGGTCTTGGTGCTATATTTGCTTGGTGCTATATTTGCTTGCGACGATGGGAATTGTACTCTAATGCCCCTACAGATCATTGAGATGAAGAATGCTGCTTTAATCATGGCATTGCTTGATAGCAATAGCAATAGCACTTAGACTTATATACCGCTTTATAGTGCTTTACAGCCCTCTCTAAGCGGTTTTACAGAGTCAGCATATTGCCCCCAACAATCTGGGTCCTCATTTTACCCACCTCGGAAGGATGGAAGGCTGAGTCAACCTTGAGCTAGCAGTCAGCTGAAATAGCTTGCAGTGCTGCACTCTAACCACTGCGCCACCTCGGCTCACCTGGCTTGATTGTTTCATATTGATGATACCTTTTGCTTGATTGTGTCTGGCAGCCTTCTGAGGAAAGGTGATGCATAGGCTCCCTAAATTAATGCATCAGAATAGAATAGAATAGAATAGAATAGAATAGAATAGAATAGAATAGAATAGAATAGAATAGAATAGAATAGAATAGAATAGAATAGTTTAGTTTAGTTTAGTTTAGTTTAGTTTAGTATAGTATAGTATAGTATAGTATAGTATAGTATAGTATAGTATAGTATAGTATAGTATAGTATAGTATAGTATAGAATAGAATAGAATAGAATAGAATAGAATAGAATAGAATAGAATAGAATAGAATAGAATAGAATAGAATTCTTTATTGGCCAAGTGTGATTGGACACACAAGGAATTTGTCTTTGGTGCATATGCTCTCAGTGTACATACAACAGTGTACATACATACATCAGCTGTGAACTGTTGATGATTTCTGCAAGAAAACAACAACCAGGCTGTCGTATTCTGATATTTGTTGGAGGGCTTCATTGTATTTTTTAAAATTCTCTTGTCAATTCACCAGAAGTTATTGTATTTGCCTCCGAGCTATAAGGATCGTCGTTAGCAACAGCATCCCCGTGGAAGAGGATATAGTAGGCATTTGGGATCTAATCCCTGTGGTCCTGATCCTGACATGAACATTGGACGGTGTCAACATGTTTTTTTTTTCTATGGAAGTGATGGTTTAAAATAGAAAGGCGGTGAAAGTCATTATCTTTTATTTAGAACACGGAGGCTAAATCAGTACCAAAGATAGGCGGGTGCCCGCAAATATGGAACACTTTCCGTCCATTCTTAGCCACGTGGGTGGCCCTTACCTTGACCCCGGGCACCTGGCGGTCAGGAAGAAGGACTAGCCCAGGGGTCCCCAAACTTGGCAACTTGTAAGACTTGTGGTCTTCAACTTTCAGAATTACTGGCTGGAGAATTCTGGGAGTTAAAGTCCACAAGTCTTAAAGTTGCCACGTTTGAAGACCTCTGGACTAGCCCAACAGAGGATCGGTCTATTTAAAAAGCTCCTTTTTTTGTGATCCACGCGACAGAAGGAGGAGGAGGAGGAGGAGGGCTGCATTTCGCTGGAGCGAGAGGACCAAAACTGCCCGCGCAAAGTTACCTCTGGGGGATCGGCTCGCTCCTGCGCTTTTTGTATCCGTATAAATATTTCAAACTTGGGCGGCTGCATGCTTGAAATAAAAGGGCGAGGCTGTCCGGAAACAAGGGGAAAAAACCCTTTGTGGGGAAGGGGTCGAATTGGGAGGTAACACGGGGTTTGGTTGAGCTTTTCTTCCAACAGACGCGGAGGCGCTTGAGCGGGATGCGTCTCTCAGTGGGAACGCCCGGCTCTTAAACTCGGGGACTGTTTAGGACTGGAAACGCGTTTTTCTCGGTCAATGGGGGAGGGGAGGGAGGGAGGGGGGGAGAGAGAGGGGCGGGTTGGGGGGGAAGGGAGGAGATGAATGCTGCAGTTACTCCTTCGTCTATGGTTATTCCATGGCACTTGTTACATGGTTGGCTTGTTCCATGGCAAGGTTGGCTTGGACGAGATGAATCTGTGAGCTCCTTGGTGGTGGTGGTGGTGGTGGTGATGATGGTGGGGTTACAGCCCTGTTCCTCGGCAGGTGACCCCTCACCTCCGTGAATGCCTCTGAGGATTCCAAAAGCCGCTTTTTCTGAAGGCAACTGGACTTTCTTGTTATTTTCTTTTCTTTTAAAGACGTTTCGCTTCTCTCATCCAAGAGGTTTCTTCAGCTCTCACAGGATAGTGGGGGGAATGGAAGGATTTATATATTCCTTGCAGACAGCTGGTCATTTGCACCCTTTTAGAAGGTCCTTGAAGCGCTTGGAGGTTTATCTGTGTCCTCGGGGTCACCTGAGTAGTTCCTCCTGGTTCCTGTAGTTTGCATTTTTCCCCCTCTGGAAATACATTCCTACCCCCCCCCCACCATTCCAAGGGTGTTCATCCCAAATTGTGTAGCTAAAAGTCGGTAGAGATTCTCAGACATCCAGGTCATGGTTCATAAAATTATCTGCTACAACGTCCTTCTTGTCAAGGACTACTTCAGCTTCAACCACAACAATACCGAGCACACAACAGATACAAACTCAAAGTGAACCACTCCAAACTTGACTGTAGAAAATACGACTTTAGCAACAGAGTGGTTAATACCTGGAACTCACTACCTCACTCTGTGGTTTCGTCACCAAACCCCAAAAACTTTACCCTTAGACTGTCCACTGTTGACCTCACCTGATTCCTAAGAGGTCAGTAAGGGGCGTGCATAAATGCACCAGCGTGCCTACCATCCCTGTCCTAATGTTCCTTCTTATCAGTACTCATCTTATGTATTTAAACAATGTTATATCTATGTATATTACCAACACGTACTTGACAAATAAAATAAAATAAAATAAAATGGTTGTCTCAAAGGCGCTTTTTCTGTTCCCTAGTTTTATAATCCGGGTTAATGGGGGAAGAACTAATGCTGTAACTTTTACTGCTTGTTCTAATCCAGGGGTCTCCAACCTTGGCAACTTTAATAAGTCTGGAGAACTTCAATTTCCAGAATTCCCCAGCCAGCTTTGCTTTGCTGGCTGGGGAATTCTGAGAGTTGAAGTCCGCCAGGCTTAAAATTGCCAAGGTTGAAGACCCCCCCCCCCCTTGCGTCTAATCCGCGTAGTTTACTTTCTTCAGCCAAGTAACAGAATAAAGGGACTAGGACACCAGTTCTACCCAATTGATTTCTCAACGGTCCTGCGCGAGATTCAGAAAAAGGGTTTCTATTTCTCCCGCGCCATTCCCAACACCAGCACCACTTGCAATTTCCCCAGGCGGGACCCTCTACGCCGTCCTCTACGAAGCAGGAACGTAGGAAGAGATTTTGGAGCGGAACTCCACCTGCAGCTTGGCGGTTGGGACAGTGGAAAGGACGGTTGACGTTACCGTAGATGGAAGGACATTTACAGCGGTCTCCAACCTTGGCAACTTGAAGACTGGTGGACTTCAACTCCCAGAATTCTGGGAGTTGAAGTCCAAAAGACTTAAAGTTGCCAAGTTTGGGAATTCCTGCTGTAGATAAACATTTTCCAAGGCGGCATTGATTTTAATGCATTTGTATCACTTTGATAGCTTAAGGTGTTCTCATCTAGAAATACGAGCTAGTAGAGAGCTTTTTTCCGAACGAAATGATTGGACGTTTGTCCCAGAAAAGCAAGGGATATCTTCAGTTTTGGAGCCGTGCAAAGAAGCAGATTTTTTCCCTTCTTGGATGACTTCAAGTCTCACCAGCATCCTCAGCCAAGATGTCTTCTTCTGGCTGTGCAGGCTGGGAGTTGTAGTTGACTATTGCTGGCTCTTGAGAGGCCCGACGATGAAGGAGCAAACTCGGATCGCCCCTCTTCGGAAACCTTCCGTTCCCCGCCTTGTTTCGAGCTGGAGATAGACGCCCCCAACCCAACCTCATCCCCAGCGAGGTTCTTGTTCTTACGGGGTAAATATTTAGTGGTAACATAAGAAGTCAAATCGAAAGGCTTAAGTGCATGCCAGGATTTACAAAGCCATTTTATGGGGCTTTTTTTTTACAAGAATCCGAAAGATTGTTCATTTTTACACGTCATATTTTACACCGCCTTGAGGCTCCCGAGTGGTTAATGTTCAACCGAAGATAGAAGGAGAAGGGCGTCGTCGGCCTCCTGGATATGTGGGGCGGATTTTCTTGTGGAGAAAGGAGTTCAATTGGAGGGCGCAAACTTCGGCTTGTGAAGCTCCGGCCTTGCTCACCCGTTGCTTGGGTTCACACACCGTCGCTAAACCCGAGTTAACGAACCGCGGGGACGCTTTCCAACAAGGGAAAACCACGCGCGATGATGTTACACCATTTAACCGATAGCTGGCATAAATACTCTATTAAAAGAAAGGTGGCTGTGTTCCAATGAAGCCTTCACTCCGAGTTAACCGTGGTTTACGAAATGAACCCCATATGGGGAGAGAGGGTTGCCTAGTTAACTAATTTACAAAGGATTAGATCAGGGGTCTCCATACAGGGGTGAAATTCAGCAGGTTCTGACAGGTTCTGGAGAACCGGTAGTGGAAATTTTGAGTAGTTCGGAGAACCGACAAATACCACCTCTGGCTGGCCCCCGAGTGGGGTGGGAATAGAGATTTTGCAATATCCTTTCCCCAGGAGTGGGGAGGGAATGGGGATTTTGCAGTATCCTTCCCCTGGAGTGGGGAGGGAATGGAGATTTTGCAATATCCTTCCCCCAGGAGTGGGGAGGGAATGGGGATTTTGCAGTATCCTTCCCCTGGAGTGAGCTCGGAATGGAGATTTTGCAGTATCCTTCCCCCAGGAGTGGGGAAGGAATGGAGATTTTGCAGTATCCTTCCCCTGGAGTGGGGAGGGAATGGAGATTTTGCAATATCCTTCCCCCAGGAGTGGGGAGGGAATGGGGATTTTGCAGTATCCTTCCCTTGCCACATCCACCAAACCATGCCCACAGAACAGGTAGAGAAAATTTTTGAATTTCACCCCTGGTCTCCAACCTTAGCAACTTTAAGCCTGGCGGACTTCAACTCCCAGAATTCCACAGCCAGCAAAGCAAAGCTGGCTGGGGAATTCTGGGAGTTGACGTCTGCCAGGCTTAAAGTGGCTAAGGTTGGAGACCCCTGGATTAGATTAACACAATCTGACCGCATTATATGTGTGGTTTGGCACGTCCTGTGAAATGCAGTCTGATTTGTAAATTCATGTTTCAGGGTAACTGCACAGCCGAAAAGAAAATCTGAAATAAAAAAAGATGATTATTTTTGTAACTTGGGGTGGAAAAACTGTTCTCAGGTTCTTGGACTGCAGTCCTGTCTGCATCTGCGGGGAAACAAATTCCATTGGATTCTCTCCCTGAGCAAATGTACCAAACACACACACACCCCAACCCTGAAAAATTCATTTATTTAGTCTATTACCTTTGTTCAACTTTAAAATACAGCGACTTCAGTTGTTGTTTCTCTTCTGGATTTGTAGCCCAAGTCCCCAAAATGTAGCGTCCTGGCCTTCAGATCCCAGAGTTCACAGGGACAATGGAGTTTCTGGGATGGAGAGTGACTAGCTTGCCTATTTCAATGGCCTTTCTATTTTGCTTCCAGAGAAGGAGGAAAGAACAGTTTCCCAGGCTCTTCTCTTCTTTTATTTCAATAACAGGGATTGACATCATGTTAGAACCTGTAGTCTATCCGAATTAAGCCTCCTTCTTAGCACAACAGGATCCTAGGGTACAGTAGTTGCTTAAGGTGTTGAACCAAGACCAGGAAAACTGGCACTAGGACCCAGAAGCCCAACTCACCTTGGGAAGTTCAACTGGATGACTTCAGTCTTAGGTCTGGTCACTCTTCCCCAGCTAAGCTCACCTCGCGTGATAGTTGTTATAGGAAAAGAGTGGAGGTGAGACATAAAACCTAACACATAAATAAATAAATGCATTCATGAGAGATCCTATTGAATTCTCTGGGGTCCCTTTCTAAGAAAATATGATATAGGATTGGACAAATCCCCTTCAGGATTCAAGCCCCACATTACAAATGCTTATGTGGGGCTTGAATCAGAGGTGGGTTTCAGCAGGTTCTGACCAGTTCTGGAGAACCAGTAGTGGAAAGTTTGAGTAATTTGGAGAACCGGTAAATACCACCTCTGACTGGCCCCGCCCCCATCTATTCTCCGCCTCCCGAATCCCAGCTGATCTGGAGAAAACGGGGATTTTGCAGTAACCTTCACCTGGAGTGGGGAGGGAATGGAGATTTTACAGTATCCTTGCCACGCCCACCAAGCCACGCCCACCAAGCCACACCCACAGAACCGGTAGCAAAAATTTGACTCCCACCACTGGCTTGAATCCTGAAGGGGATTTGTCCAATCCTATATCATATTCTCTTAGAAATGGACCCCAGAGAATTTGTACACTTTTATTTCTTTCTAAACAATTGCTGCTTTACACTGCCACATACAAATTTCTATTGCTTCTGGCTTGGGGGTGGGTGTGCAAGTACTCTAGGAAAGTGCTTGAGTAAAATAAGTCTGAATCCAGATCCATTTAAGAAAATATGCCAAGTAAATAACATTAGACTTTGGCTTACTGTGTGGTATTAAGACACATAAATCGTGGATTTTCTGGAATTAAACTATTCCCCAGACACAGCTCTCCACCTCTGAGGTAATACTATATGCCACAGCAAAGAATAAAGGGCATAAAATCTTTCCTTCAGTTCTGATGCTCAGCGCACAAGAGGGCCTGCTTTCTGGTTACTGATGCAAAGTCCAGCTAGATTCTACAAGGGTTCCCAACGGGGGCAGGGGCGGGCGGTGCGAGACAATAATCCAGGGGGTGAGAAAATTTGGGTTTAGAAGTTTCAAAATTATAGTGTAATGTATATGCATAATGATATGCATATAATTATTTACTTTTGTAAGGGTTGCGGGTGTGGGGTATAGAAAAGTTTGGGCACTCCTGAGCTACAAGGTTGCATCCAGACAATCTTAGCTGATCGCCAACAGTTAAGCAGTGCTGGACATAGCTAGTGCTTGGATGGGAGACCATGAAGAAATCTCAAAATTCTTAGTTAGATTCAGAAGTTGAAAAACCATCCCCCAGGAACGAATTGACTGACCAGTTCTGATTTTTTTTTAATTAAGAACAGAAAATACAATAAAACAACAAGAATGTGTATAAAGAGTCTTGACAGATGCAGATTCAAAAAGGAAACAACATAATCTTATTGGGCTCTGGAAGCGGTCTTTCGGTTCCAGTTATAGGTCTCCAATTCCTACCAGGCACAAAGCAATGGCTTGTTTTCATAGCCACATCCAGTTTGCTTTGCCTAAACCAGGGGTCTGCAACCTTAAACACTCAAAGTGCCATTTGGACCCGTTTCCCACAGAAAAGAAAACACCAGGAGCCACAAAACCTGGGTGGGCGTGGCCAACTCAATGTCACTCACTCCACCCAGTCACATGATTCCCCCCTAGCCACACCTACCCAGCCGGTCATTAGGGCAGACAACTGGTTGTTAAAAAACACCTGGAGCCACAAAACCCTTTGACACCCCCTCTCCCTCCTTTCCTCTCCCCCCTCTCTCTGTATCTCTCTGTGTATCTCTCCGTCTCTCTCCCCACCTCTCTCTCCCCCCTCTCTGTATCTTTGTGTGCGTATCACTCTCTCCCTCTTATCCCCTGCCGTTGCCCTTACCTTCTCAAGCTAGGCAAGGAGTGACTGGGAGGGGAGGGCGAGGGCCAGGACCAGTCAGTGATGGGATCACCCGACAGAGAGCCACAGCAGAGGGCCCAAAGAGCCACATGCGGCTCCGGAGCTGCAGGTTGCAGACCCCTGGCCTAAACCATTGTTGTGGTTTATACTTTTCCCATCTTAGATAACCCCAGTTCAAGTTTCTATTGGATCATGAAGCTTAGTTGGGACCAAGAACTAAGTTGGGACCGCTCCTTTAGTGTCATGTAGCATTCTAAACTTGTGGGTGTCAAGCAGGCCCCCCCCCAAACTTGGCAACTTTAAGACTTGTGGACTTCAACTCCCAGAATTCTCCAGCCAGCTATGCTGGCTGGAGAATTCTGGGAGTTGAAGTCCACAAGTCTTAAAATTGCCAAGTTTGAAGACCTCTGGTGTCAAGTAATGTTGATTTTTACTGACTTCCAATTAAAATAAAAACCAGCATAGAGTCACAGCTAAACTACCACCTAGACACGATTTGCTCTGAAGTTTTGCTTCCTCGTTGTAAAAGGACTGTGGCTTGAACCATAAATCCCCCTCCCCATTCCAGTATACTGACTTTGCAAATTTGGATGATAAGCTCACTTTTTCCCTCCCTCTCCTCCCAAAGCTTTCAGCACTGCTATTGAAAAATGACAGAGAGGAAGGGATGAAACCAGACGACCATAGAAAAAGACCTGTCGGCTGAGAATGAGCTAGTTGGCAGAGACTGCCTGCCTTGGCACAACCCACTATGCCTCAGAGTAATCAAGTAGCTGAGCATACTCTAGCCTCAGGGTTGTGCGAACAGAGCCTGCCTGGTTAGTCTAGAGTTTTGCCAACCTCAAAATTAGGGTTAATTGAGGAAACTGTTTTAGTTCACCAAGAAGAAATGTGTGGGGTGCAAATAGGCTAAGGATGTAAGACACCGCCCTGCCCTGCCCTGCCCTGCCCAGCCCCCCTTCTTTCCAAACAGAGCCAGCTAGAAAACCTAGTTTCACCCTGAATAAACCACCTGCTCTTCCATTTCTCCTCCTTTCTACAAACTCTGCTCAAAACCAAGAGAATATATGCAGACGAAATTTGCAGAGGACTTTGGATGGCACTTCTTTTGTAAGAATCTGCAGAATTCAAACCTCACTTCCCAAATCTGAAAGAGATTAATTGTCTTATATTTTCAGACTCACCACAGGACCAGGAATGCTTTAGGCCTGGAAGGTTGCCACCCTGCAGGAACTAAGTGTTAGATGAAGGAGAATGAATGTCTGTGTCTATGCATGCATATGTACTCTCTGTGTGTGTGAGAGAGAGAGAGAAAGAAAGAGAGAGGGGGGAGAGGGAGACAGAGAGAGGGGGAGAGAAAGAGAAAGGGAGGGGGAGGGGAGAAAGAGGGAGAGGGATAGAGGGAGAGGGATAAATAAAGAGGGGGAGAGGGAGAGGGAGAAAGAGTGGAGGAGAGAGAAAGAGGCAGAGGGACAAAGGGAGAGGGAGGGAGAGGGATATGGGGGAGAGAGAGGAAGAGGGAGAAAGAGAAAGAGAAAGAGAAAGAGAGGGAGGGGAGGGAGAGAGGGAGGGAGAAGGAGAGAGAGAGGGAGAGGGAGAGAGAGAGAAAGAGAGAGAGGGAGAGGGGAGGGGGAGAGAAAGGGGGAGGCGGAGTGGAGAGAGAGGGGGGAGGGGGGAGAGAAAGGGGGAAGAGAAAGAAAGACGACAGGGAGGAGGAGGGGAGAGGGAGAGGGAGAAAGAGAGGAGGAGAGAGAAAGAGAAAGGGGAGGGGGAGGGAAAGAGAGGGGGAGGGAGAGAGAGAGGGAGAGAGAGAAAGAAAGAGGGAGGGAGAGGGAGAGAGGGAGAAAGAGAAGGAGTGGGAGAGCAGGAAAGAAAGAAAGAAAGAAAGAAAGAAAGAAAGAAAGAAAGAAAGAAAGAAAGAAAGAAAGAAAGAAAGAAAGAAAGAAAGAAAGAAGAAAGGGGGAGAGGGGGGAGAGAAAGAGAGAGAGGGAGAGAGAGAGAAAGAGAAAGAGGGAGGGGAGAGAGAGAGGGAGAGGGAGAGGGAAAGAGAGAAAGAGAGAAAGAGAAAGAGAGGGAGGGGAGGGAGAGAGGGAGAGAGAGAGAAAGAGAGAGAGGGAGAGGGGAGGGGGAGAGAAAGGGGGAGGCAGAGTGGAGAGAGGGGGGAGGGGGGAGAGAAAGGGGGGAGATAAAGAAAGACAGGGAGGAGGAGGGGAGAGGGAGAGGGAGAAAGAGAGGAGGAGAGAGAGAAAGAAAGAGGGGGGAGAGGGAGAGGGAGAAAGAGAAGGAGTGGGAGAGAAAGAAAGAAAGAAAGAAAGAAAGAGAAAGAAAGAAAGAAAGAAAGAAAGAAAGAAAGAAAGAAAGAAAGAAAGAAAGGGGGAGAGGGGGGAGAGAAAGAGAGAGAGGGGGAGAGAGAGAGAAAGAGAAAGAGGGAGGGGAGAAGGAAAGAGGGAGAGGGAAAGAGAGAGAAAGAGAAAGAGGGAGAGGGAGAGAAAGAAAGAGGGGGGAGAGAGGGAGAGAGAGAGGAAGAAAGAGAGAGGGGGTGTACAGAGAAAAAGCTGGGAATCAATCCCAAAGAACTGAACTTGGGAGTTAGGAGTAGTAGTAGTAGTAGTAGTAGTAGTAGTAGTAGTAGTAGTAGTAGTAGTAGTAGTAGTAGTAGTAGTAGTAGGGGTCTCTTGTAAGGGTAGCAGTGAGATTGATTGTCATTCATTAGTTATAATGGAGGTCCCTGTAGTTCTGTAGGAAGTTCACCGCCTTTCATGCAAAAAAAGAAGAAGCTCAGATTGAGTCCCTGCCCATTTGGCAGGGCTTTGGAAAGTCCTTCACTTAATTCCCCTAAAGAGCAGCAGACTGGGGTCAAATGGTGGGCAAAGGCACATGCCAGCTTAACGGTGCCCTGGAGATAGCAGCCATAGTTACATGGTCTAATGGCTCTCATTTATTCCAAACAGCAACTTTGGGATCACTGTGAGCACAAAACTGTAGGACCTAATGCATATTGTGAAAGGGTGCTGTATCCTGGGATCCTTATTGTGTCTACTCAAAGGGGAATCTCATGAAACTCAACTGTTCAGTGTGGATCTGTGTGATACCATCTTCTACAACTGAATAACTCCCAGGTGCTTCTTCCATCACAGCCAAAGACCAGCCTGGACAAGGAAGTTAATGAGTTGAAAACAGAGCTCTTCAAACTTGGCAACTTTAAGACTTGTGGACTTCAACTCCCAGAATTCTCCAGCCAGCTATGCTGGCTGGAGAATTCTGGGAGTTGAAATCCACAAGTCTTAAAGTTGCCAAGTTTGGGGACCCCTGGTTTAAAAAGTAATGTTTCATTCAAATCTGCTCAGAAATCAACCCCTGAAATCCAAGTCAGGAAATAAATCTTGAACTCAGTTAAAAAAAAAAAAGTACCGGTATATTGACCTTCTATGTGACTGGGATGAGAATGCCCTATTAACTTCTTGGGCATAATAATGTCTTAAGTTTTCCTGTCTGATTGGCCAGAGCAGTGTCCAATGGCCAGATAACTTGAAGTTTTGCATCCCATCCTGGCTCTTGCCTGCAATGGCTCCAACTTCTTAATGTTTCTTCATAGTTTAAGAAGAGCCTGGAAATTTCCAGGCTTTCTATTTGTCCAACACCAAAGCCGCCGGTATGGAACCAGAGGGCGGTAGTTTCATTTAGGCTGAGCCCAGCAAAGTTCTTTTTTATTTCAAATTAGCAAATTGGGTAGTAGATCAATTGCCAAAGGAAAATAAAAGAAGTCTGAGAAAGACTTTAAGATGATGAGAAGGATAAATTTGTACCTTCCTTTTAGCCAGTTTAGTCATCCTTCTCTGGATTAGGACACTTTTCTGAGTTCCGAGGACATTAAATACAAACAAGTCAATGAAACCAGTTTTATATATACTCTGGGCTAAAATGTGGTTCGAGCAGCAACACAGGTGAACCAATGTGCTTCAATGTGCCTACTCGTTTATTAGATAGAGTGATGGAGCATATACCAACCTCTTGTTTTATTCACAGTGAAATTACAGCACATTCTCTGGCCTTTATCCCAGTGAATAAAAGTGGACCTTATCAACCTTATCTTATATTGTAAGAAAACCTCACGGAATCTAATGGGATTTAGTCAGAAGAGGATTGTCAGAATTACAGTTGAGAGATACGGCCTTCCCTGATGGTGAAGCCAATAGAACTCAGGATGAATGACGTTCTAGTACACAGGTCTTCAAACTTGGCAACTTTAAGACTTGTGGACTTCAACTCCCAGAATTCTCCAGCCAGTAATTCTGGGAGTTGAAGTCCACAAGTCTTAAAGTTGCCAAGTTTGGGGACCCCTGTTCTAGTAAGTAAAAACACTTTCCGAAGAATGTTATGGTCATAAAATACCAGACTACCACTAGAGGTCACCAGATATAGAAGTTCTGGGCACCTATATTACAGTATTGAACAGTCGTCCAGATTTTTGCTGGATAATTATGGTAGTCTTGATTTTAAGTAGGATTTGCTCTTTAAGGCAGGGACCTAATGTTAACCATAGAATCTCAAGACATTTGTCCCAATCATAACCCTGGTTTTTCCTAAATTAGCCAGACTCGTTCCTTGATGGAAGACCAGGATAAAATACTGACCATAGGTTAGAGCAGTGGTTCCCAACCTGGGGGTCGGGACCCCTTTGGGGGTCGAACAACCATTTCCCAGGGGTCGCCCTGGCATCCTCAGCTCCCCCCCCCACTGCCACAAGCCTGGCCATATCGACTCAACTCGCCCGAGCCCTCTGATTGGTCGGGAGAGGTGCCATTCGGTGAGAGGCGTTTGTGACGCCTGGCGGCCGAGCTTTGACGGCATCAGCTAAGGGGCCAGCTTTGCTTTGAATTCTGGGAGTTGAAGTTGTCAGAGTTACGCAATAAATCAGAAGCTTCAAAAGATAACTGCATTTTGCTGATTCAAATAACTTCTTTATAAGTAGAATAAAACATTAACAATACCACACTTTGTTTCAGATCACATGTTGAGATGTTTTCACAGCAAGCTTTAATGGTGGACAGACTAAACCACACCCTTCTTCTTGCTAAGTTTCTGGACATGCTCAATTAACACTTCAGCCTGATTGGCTGACTCAATCACATGGCTCTCCCAGTCATGAATATTCCAACACTCCTCCCTTCATTACTGGGAGAGACACCAGACCTATTGGATTTAAACATTTCCTATAATGGACGCCACCCAATGGTTTGGTCATCATGTCTGCTAAATTATCCTCTGAAGAACAATGATGTAAACGTATCAATTTTTCTTTTACAGCTTCCCTGACATTACAATACTTAATGTCCACATGTTTACTTCTGTTCTTCACTCTGTCACCTGTTGCCATTTTTATACAAGCAGCATTATCTTCATAAACAGTTACAGCTTCATTTACATTTAAATCTTGTAACAACTGTACATACCAAACTACTTCAGAACATAACTCAGACAATGCAATAAACTCTGCTTCTGCAGTTGAAATAGCAACCGTTGTTTGTTTTCTGGACTTCCAACCAATTAAAGCCCCTCCAAACATTATTACAATTCCAGAATTAGACTTTCTGGTTTTTACATCATTTGCATAATCACTATCAACGTAACATTTCAATTTTAATTCTTCAGTGACCTGTATTTGAAGACCCAAATTCACAGTTCCCTTCAAATACCTGAGAATTCTTTTCACACCCATCCAATGCAACTTTGTAGGTGTAGCAGTAAAGTGACTTAAGATGCTCACTGCACAAGCTATGTCTGGTCTGGACCACTGTGACAGATATAACAAACTCCCTATTGCAGAGTGATATATCTCCTGATCACAGGCTTCACTTTTGTCCTGACCCAAACTATTGTAAAAATCTGTGCTCATAGGTGTAGGAGCAATATTACAATCTTTCATGTTATACTTCTCTAATAATTGTTCAATTTTTCTCCTTTGACTGAGAATATAACCCTTTTCAGTTTTTTGTATCTCTACACCGAGATAATTCTTTATTTCTCCCAAATTCTTTAATTCAAATTTCTTTTCTAACTTATTAGCAAATTCTTTAACTTGTGATGCATCCTTTGCAATGAAACAAAGATCATCCACAAATGCTAATAGTAGACAATTCCCACCTTGTAACTTTCCAGTGTATATGCAACCATCAGCTTTGCAACTCTTGAACCCAAGACCTTTCAATGCAGTATCTAAACAGATATTCCAATTTCTGGCTGACTGCTTCAGCCCATAAATGGCCTTGTTCAATTTATACACCATGTTAGGCTTTTTATTTTCATACCCTGGCGCTTGAACCATATAAATTTCTTCCTCTAATTCAGCATTGAGGAATGCAGTGGTTATATCAAAATGCCAAATTCTATGCCTGTATGCTGATGCTAATGCCAGTGCTAGTCTTATGCTCTCACCTTTTACAGTTGGCGCGAACACCTCATCATAGTGCACATTCTTTAATTGAGAAAAACCTTGTGCCACCAACCTTGCCTTATACTGTACTTCATTATTGGGTAAAACCTTTTTCTTGTATACCCACTTACATCCTACAGCTTTCGTACCCTGTGGCAAAGTCACAGATGTGAACACTTCATGATCGCCCATGGATTTCATCTCTTTATCCATGGCTTCCTTCCACTTTTCTTGTTCAACTTTTGGTAATGCCAATACTTCCTTATAGTTTCTTGGCTCATACCACACATTACACACTTTAACTTTACTGGCAGAATACCTGTCTGGCGGAACCGCTCTGTTACTTCGCTCTGACCTACGTGGCATTGCCTGTACTTGTGTTTCAAGCTTTTCTGGCTTCATATCTTGTTCAGACTCTCCTCCCTGAACATAGACACCTTCAGTAAATGATTCACCATCATTACATGAGTTATTGTCACTAAGTGGATCACCGTCGCTAAGTGGATCACCGTCACTAAGTGAGACATTTTCAGAATTTGCATCAATTCTGTTCCAATTTTGTTCTGCAAAACTAGCAGACCTTGAAATCACTATCCTTTTACTTCCATCGCTAAAGCGATACCCTTTTGAGCCTGGCTCATAGCCCACAAATCTGAGCTTTCTAGCCTTTTGTTGTCCCTTTCTTCTGATTGCCTTTGGAATATGTACCCATGCAGTACTTCCAAATATTTTTAAATGTGCTAGAGAAGGCTTTCTCCCATATAGCATTGCATATGGAGTATTATTGATGGATGAACTCCACAGCCTATTTACTAAATAATTGGCAGTCAGTATGGCTTCACCCCAATATGACCTGCTCATACCAGAATCCTCCAGTAAGGAGTCTTTCATTGTTTGCAAAACACCATTCCTCTTTTCAGCCACTCCGTTCTCTCCCGGTGTGTAAGGATTTGTGCGCCTGTGTCTTATTCCCAATTGTCTCAACCATTGTTGAAAATTTGTTGACATAAATTCAGAACCTCTGTCAGTTTGCAACTGACATACCTGTTGTTTGTACCTTCTCTCTACAAAACTTAACCATTGCTTAAATTGCTGTAGCACCTCTGTTTTACTCTTAAGTAAGTAGCAAAACCCAAACCTGCTGTAGTCATCCACAATGACCAGCGCATACTTTGCTCCTCCCAAACTGGCTTGCATAGGCCCAATTAAATCAGCATGCACCAGTTCTAGAGCTTTTGTGGTTTGTCTTGTGCTAAACTTGCTAACTGGGAATGCTTTGGATTTCGATGCTTTGCATACTGCACAATCCAAATATGCCTTACATCCCTTCAAATCTAATCCTTCTGCAAATTCTTTCATTTGTTGAACAACCTTAAAATTAGCATGACCAAGTCGTCTGTGCAGAAGATGAACACATGAATTGTGTTCTGCTACATTTTTAAATATCTGGGAACAATGTGGGACCTTTTGTCCCTGCAATACATAAAGATTATCCTCTTTTATGCCCTGTGCACAAACATTCCCATTTCTTTGGATGATACACTTCCCATTAACAAATATGGTTTCATAACCTTGCTTGTCTAAACTAGACACACTTAACAAATTATGCTCCATTTCAGGTACACATAACACATCAGTAAACCTGGATTCCAAATATGGAATTTGCACATCACCTCTTCCAAAGATTTTAGCCTTTTGACCATTGGCTAAGACCACTTCTTCATGGTTTCCTGGGAAAAATCTGGAAAATAAGTCAGAATTATTAACAATTGTTTGACTAGCCCCACTGTCAATCAACCATTTGTCTCTATTGTTATTATAACAAACTTTTGCAACTGCAATCTGTCCTTGCAAATAATGTCTCTTGTCTTGCATATTTCTTCTCTGTGTACAGCTTTTCTGCAGATGATTGGTTTCTCCACAAATGAAACATGCTTTCTTATCTTGCTTGCAGAATTGTGGCTGTGTAACTTGATCTCTCCTGCCTCTGCTCTCCTCATCTCTGCAGACACCTCTGCTGTTGCTAGAGATAGGCAGCCTGTGGAAAATTTTGCTGGAGACTTGCTGTAAGTTTCCACTGTACTCCTTGTTGAGCCCCCGCCTGTGGAATTTTCCATCAGCATGGCTGAAAAGCCTTTTCTCATATTCATTCAATAAACACGATTTCAAAGCCTCCAAATTCAAATCTGCTTCTGGCTTACTTTCAAAAATAGCTGATACAGTCTCCCAGCTCTGATCCAAACTATTTAACACTAATAAAACTTTTTGGGACTCTGGAAACTTTACTCCACGTTGCTCCAATTCTAGAAAATTAGACTGCATTTTCATTAAATGATCTTCCATAGAATCTCCTGTCTGCAAACTCATTCTGAAAAGCTTTCTTGAAAGTTGGACCACATTACACGCAGAAACATTGACATGTACTGCTTTCAATTTCTGCCATATTTCTTTTGCAGACTTTAATTCAGCTACATTTAAGAATTGATCATCCCCCAGACTTAAAAGAATATAAGCCATAGCTTTGTCATGAGCCTTTTTGTCTGCTGCTCCAAGCACTTGTGGGGGGTCTGCTACGATGTCCCATAATTCTTTTGCTTTCAAAAAACATTCCATTTTTGCAGCCCAAATTAAATAATTTTTCTTCCCCAATTTGGGTATTGGACTGTCTTTAAATTCCATAGCAGCAGCCATCCTGCTTTATTTTTCTTGTCTGCCTGTTCCTTTAACAACACAGACAGCTTCTTATCAGCTTTAAATTACAATGCAGTTTTTATTTTACTTCTTGAGCGATTTCTGGGCCCATAACCTGTCAGAGTTACGCAATAAATCAGAAGCTTCAAAAGATAACTGCATTTTGCTGATTCAAATAACTTCTTTATAAGTAGAATAAAACATTAACAATACCACACTTTGTTTCAGATCACATGTTGAGATGTTTTCACAGCAAGCTTTAATGGTGGACAGACTAAACCACACCCTTCTTCTTGCTAAGTTTCTGGACATGCTCAATTAACACTTCAGCCTGATTGGCTGACTCAATCACATGGCTCTCCCAGTCATGAATATTCCAACAGAAGTCCAGGCACCTTAAAAGTTGCTGAGATTGAGAAATATTGCTGTACATTTGTTGGTTATCAAGTCTAAATACAGAAGTAGACTTGTTGTGGAAGATGATATTCCTTGTGCTCTTTCAAAGACTGGCCCGAGAATTTCTGATCTGGCATAATTGCATATTGTTTTTGTGATTAATCGCTATGCTTTAATTATGTTCAATTTGTAACAATGAAAATACATCCTGCATATTAGATATTTACATTACGATTCATAACAGTAGCAAAATTACAGTTATGAAGTAGCAATGAAAATAATTTTATGGTTGGGGGTCACCACAACATGAGGAACTATATTAAGGGGTCGCGGCATTAGAAAGGTTGGGAACCACTGGGTTAGAGTGAGGGGAAAACAAAACAAAACAGCGTCCAAGGTCTTTCATATCATTGTCAAGAAAACTACACTTTCTTGTCTATGAAACCATCCCTCTGGAAGAAGACTCTACATTTACTTTTTTGATATGCCAAATACACATCTCTGTTATCTTGGCTTTCTTACTTGACTCCTTCCTTGAAAACTTCCATGGAAAGTAACCAGATTATTATCATGTACATATACTGAGGCTAGAAAAAGAATTCTCAGCTATTGAGTGCTCAGCTTGATTTGACAACAGCTGTTTATGGAAGTTTCCAAACTCTATGTAAATATTGATTGAAGGTGATTCATGATCGTGATAACATTATCACTTGCGCTGTTCATCCAGCTACCAGTTCAACTTGTTCATTCGCTGGGAAGACAGTTGTAACAGAGTGGATGCTACCACAGGGCGTGTATGACTTGCACCAACATCTTAGGGAAATCTGGTGATCTTGAATGCTGGGTTGTCGAATAGCAAAACAGATTCAATCCAAGAATGAAGTGGAGGATTATGGTGAAGGTCACAGAGTGGCAAATGAGTGAAATGTTACCGATGGACCTGTGATCCTGTCTATGTTTGCTCCTTTGCAAGTCTGGCTCATTGGGTGGGTGGGAAGTAATTAAAGTAGCATCTGTATATCAGTGTACTTCACGTGGAATCTTGTTTGGATGCCTATCTATTGAATCTGAATTAAAAAACTGTACTTGGTGGTTCTAGATGAATTGGATCTAGATCAGTGTTTCCCAACCTTGGCAACTTGAAGATATCTGGACTTCAACTCCCAGAATTCCCCAGCCAGCATTCGCTGGCTGGGGAATTCTGGGAGTTGAAGTCCAGATATCTTCAAGTTGCCAAGGTTGGGAAACACTGATCTAGATGAACATTTATTTAGGGCAATCTTTATAGGCATACACACGTTGTTGTCATCAAAATTTAGATGCATCAAAACGCTGACCTAAAATACATGTGTGCAATTTAAATTCATATGGGCACACTATGTTCCAAGGTGGTATTTGTCATAATTAACCTGCTTAAGAAATAAATGAAAATATTGTCTCTTCCCACCAATCCTGCTTTTGTAGGCAATTCCTCATGTGATCCTGCCACTACTAAAATAAATTCCTGGCATTCTTCCTCCCCACCCCTCTGTTTTAATGCTTAATTGCTCTTCAACTCAGCCAAGGTTGAGTATTTAGCAGCATACTTTGCCATTAATTCCAGAACATAGAAGAACTATTTGGGCGCAAAAAGGGATTTGTATAAGCCCAAAATATAACCTGAATAGTCAATTTTTAGGGAGCGGGGACTATTAGACCGAGTTTGGGTTTTGATCGTTTGCAGTACCAGGCGAACTTAAACGAACCTCCTTTCTGAAGGAGGTTTCTTTAAGTCCTACTGAAAGGACTTCTTTAAGTCCTACTGAACATAACAAGACTTACCTCCAAAAAGTTAAGGAATTGCAGACTTTATGAATTCCGTTGGTCGATTAAAGATCACTTGAAGCCAGACAAAGGTACAATCCCTCCCTCCCTCAATCCCTCCCTTCTTTTTTCCCCTTCCTTTTGCTAATCCATTTCGCTCTTTCTGTCCAGAAATGCTAATTCTATTCTCGATCTACTGATGCCCAAACGTTTCCCCAATACCCACCCATCGTTGAATTCAGAGTCTAGCCACATTCAGACGAGCTGCCCCTTCGGAATGGCTCCATGGCTGGGGGCACAAAGTCGGAGAATTAAAGGGTCCAAGCCAGGGCTCTGCTTCCAAGCTGGAGCATTTCCAGGCCTTGCACACGCACTGGGACGCGCCCAGCTGTCCCGGCCTCCCTGCCTGGTTGCCAGGGCCTCCGAAGGCTAGGCAAAGAGGAGGCGAGGAGAATTGATCTCAGGTCTCAAAAGGGTGGGAGGGGAAAGGAGAGAGGGACTCTGCCGCCTTCTTTTTTGAGTGTGGATTGGGATGTGGATTCCGAGCCAGACAGCCCTGTTTGTTCACACGCCTGGGCTCAACCGTGGGGATCTCGCTGGTGTTTTTAATAGACTCCTCAAGGGAGCAGCAGCAACTCCAGGCGCTTAATTGATGGCCTGGTGCTTAAGACGTGCAACTTTGAAAAGCAATGTGGATTTCTTCTTTAGAGTCCGGACTTTTACTCCTTCTCCCCCACCCCATCTC
>JALIGW010000006.1:51243762-51248762 GCA_023053685.1 Diadophis punctatus similis | reverse complement strand
TTGGGGGGGGAGTCAATCAGGGTCACGAATCAGAATTACCAAGATCAAAATCTGTTGGAATATTCATGACTGGAGAGCCATGTGATTGAGTCAGCCAATCAGGCTGAAGTGTTAATTGAGCATGTCCAGAAACTTAGCAAGAAGGGTGTGGTTTAGTCTGTCCACCATTAAAGCTTGCTGTGAAAACATCTCAACATGTGATCTGAAACAAAGTGTGGTATTGTTAATGTTTTATTCTACTTATAAAGAAGTTATTTGAATCAGCAAAATGCAGTTATCTTTGAAGCTTCTGATTTTTGCGTAACTCTGACAGGTTATGGGCCCAGAAATCGCTCAAGAAGTAAATAAAAACTGCATTGTAATTTAAAGCTGATAAGAAGCTGTCTGTGTTGTTAAAGGAACAGGCAGACAAGAAAAATAAAGCAGGATGGCTGCTGCTATGGAATTTAAAGACAGTCCAATACCTAAATTGGGGAAGAAAAATTATTTAATTTGGGCTGCAAAAATGGAATGTTTTTTGAAAGCAAAAGAATTATGGGACATCGTAAGCAGACCCCCCACAAGTGCTTGGAGCAGCAGATCAAAAGGCTCATGACAAAAGCTATGGCTTATCTTCTGTTAAGTCTGGGGGATGATCAATTCTTAAATGTAGCTGAATTAAAGTCTGCAAAAGAAATATGGCAGAAATTGAGAGCAGTACATGTCAATGTTTCTGCGTGTAATGTGGTCCAACTTTCAAGAAAGCTTTTCAGAATGAGTTGCAGACAGGAGATTCTATGGAAGATCATTTAATGAAAATGCAGTCTAATTTTCTAGAATTGGAGCAACGTGGAGTAAAGTTTCCAGAGCCCCAAAAGTTTATTAGTGTTAAATAGTTTGGATCAGAGCTGGGAGACTGTACAGCTATTTTTGAAAGTAAGCCAGAAGCAGATTTGAATTTGGAAGCTTTGAAATCGTGTTTATTGAATGAATATGAGAAAAGGCTTTTCAGCCATGCTGATGGAAAATTCCACAGGCGGGGGCTCAACAAGGAGTACAGTGGAAACTTACAGCAAGTCTCCAGCAAAAGTTTCCACAGGCTGCCTATCTCTAGCAACAGCCGAGGTGTCTGCAGAGATGAGGAGAGCAGAGGCAGGAGAGATCAAGTTACACAGCAACAATTCTGCAAGCAAGATAAGAAAGCATGTTTCATTTGTGGAGAAACCAATCATCTGCAGAAAAGCTGTGCACAGAGAAGAAATATGCAAGACAAGAGACATTATTTGCAAGGACAGATTGCAGTTGCAAAAGTTTGTTATAATAACAATAGAGACAAATGGTTGATTGACAGTGGGGCTAGTCAAACAATTGTTAATAATTTTGACTTATTTTTCCAGATTTTTCCCAGGAAACCATGAAGAAGTGGCCTTAGCCAATGGTCAAAAGGCTAAATCATTGGAAGAGGCGATGTGCAAATTCCATATTTGGAATCCAGGTTTACTGATGTGTTATGTGTACCTGAAATGGAGCATAATTTGTTAAGTGTGTCTAGTTTAGACAAGCAAGGTTATGAAACCACATTTGTTAATGGGAAGTGTATCATCCAAAGAAATGGGAATGTTTGTGCACAGGGCATAAAAGAGGATAATCTTTATGTATTGCAGGGACAAAAGGTGCCACATTGTTCCAGATATTTAAAAATGTAGCAGAACACAATTCGTGTGTTCATCTTCTGCACAGACGACTTGGTCATGCTAATTTTAAGGTTGTTCAACAAATGAAAGAATTTGCAGAAGGATTAGATTTGAAGGGATGTAAGGCATATTTGGATTGTGCAGTATGCAAAGCATCGAAATCTAAAGGCATTCCCAGTTAGCAAGTTTAGCACAAGACAAACCACAAGAGCTCTAGAACTGGTGCATGCTGATTTAATTGGGCCTATGCAAGCCAGTTTGGGAGGAGCAAAGTATGCGCTGGTTATTGTGGATGACTACAGCAGGTTTGGGTTTTGCTACTTACTTAAGAGTAAAACAGAGGTGCTACAGCAATTTAAGCAATGGTAAGTTTTGTAGAGAGAAGGTACAAACAACAGGTATGTCAGTTGCAAACTGACAGAGGTTCTGAATTTATGTCAACAAATTTTCAACAATGGTTGAGACAATTGGGAATAAGACACAGGCGCACAAATCCTTACACACCGGGAGAGAACGGAGTGGCTGAAAGGAGGAATGGTGTTTTGCAAACAATGAAAGACTCCTTACTGGAGGATTCTGGTATGAGCAGGTCATATTGGGGTGAAGCATACTGACTGCCAATTATTTAGTAAATAGGTGTGGAGTTCATCCATCAATAATACTCCATATGCAATGCTATATGGGAGAAAGCCTTCTTTAGCACATTTAAAAAATATTTGGAAGTACTGCATGGGTACATATTCCAAAGGCAATCAGAAGAAAGGGACAACAAAAGGCTAGAAAGCTCAGATTTGTGGGCTATGAGCCAGGCTCAAAAGGGTATCGCTTTAGCGATGGAAGTAAAAGGATAGTGATTTCAAGATCTGCTAGTTTTGCAGAACAAAATTGGAACAGAATAGATGCAAATTCTGAAAATGTCTCACTTAGCGACAGTGATCCGCTTAGCGACGGTGATCCACTTAGTGACAATAACTCATGTAATGATGGTGAATCATTTACTGAAGGTGTCTATGTTCAGGGAGGAGAGTCTGAACAAGATATGAAGCCAGAAAAGCTTGAACACAAGAACAGGCAATGCCACGTAGGTCAGAGCGTAGGAACAGAGGGTTCCGCCAGACAGGTATTCTGCCAGTAAAGTTAAAGTTTGTAATGTGTGGTATGAGCCAAGAAACTATAAGGAAGTATTGGCATTAGCAAAAGTTGAACAGAAAAGTGGAAGGAAGCCATGGATAAAGAGATGAAATCCATGGGAGATTCATGAAGTGTTCACATCTGTGACTTTGCCACAGGGTACGAAAGCTGTAGGATGTAAGTGGGTATATAAGAAAAAGGCATTACCCAATAATGAAGTACAGTATAAGGCAAGGTTGGTGGCACAAGGTTTTTCTCAATTAAAAAATGTGCACTATGATGAGGTGTTCGCGCCAACTGTAAAAGCTGAGAGCATAAGACTAGCACTGGCATTAGCATCAGCATACAGGCATAGAATTTGGCATTTTGATATAACCACTGCATTTCTCAATGCTGAATTAGAGGAAGAAATTTATATGGTTCAAGCGCCAGGGTATGAAAATAAAAAGCCTAACATGGTGTATAAATTGAACAAGGCCATTTATGGGCTGAAGCAGTCAGCCAGAAATTGGAATATCTGTCTAGATACTGCATTGAAAGGTCTTGGGTTCAAGAGTTGCAAAGCTGATGGTTGCATATACACTGGAAAGTTACAAGGTGGGAATTGTCTACTATTAGCATTTGTGGATGATCTTTGTTTCATTGCAAAGGATGCATCACAAGTTAAAGAATTTGCTAATAAGTTAGAAAAGAAATTTGAATTAAAGAATTTGGGAGAATAAAGAATTATCTTGGTGTAGAGATACAAAAAACTGAAAAGGGTTATATTCTCAGTCAAAGGAGAAAAATTGAACAATTATTAGAGAAGTATAACATGAAAGATTGTAATATTGCTCCTACACCTATGAGCACAGATTTTTACAATAGTTTGGGTGAGGACAAAAGTGAAGCCTGTGATCAGGAGATATATCACTCTGCAATAGGGAGTCTGTTATATCTGTCACAGTGGTCCAGACCAGACATAGCTTGTGCAGTGAGCATCTTAAGTCGATTTACTGCTACACCTACAAAGTTGCATTGGATGGGTGTGAAAAGAATTCTCAGGTATTTGAAGGGAACTGTTGAATTTAGGTCTTCAAATACAGGTCACTGAAGAATTAAAATTGAAATGTTATGTTGATAGTGATTATGCAAATGATGTAAAAACAGAAAGTCTAATTCTGAATTGTAATATGTTTGGAGGGGCTTTAATTGGTTGGAAGTCAGAAAACAAACAACGGTTGCTATTTCAACTGCAGAAGCAGAGTTTATTGCATTGTCTGAGTTATGTTCTGAAGTAGTTTGGTATGTACAGTTGTTACAAGATTTAAATGTAAATGTAAATGAAGCTGTAACTGTTTATGAAGATAATGCTGCCTGTATAAAAATGGCAACAGGTGACAGAGTGAAGAACAGAAGCAAACATGTGGACATTAAGTATTGTAATGTCAGGGAAGCTGTAAAAGAAAAATTGATACGTTTACATCATTGTTCTTCAGAGGATAATTAAGCAGACATGATGACCAAACCATTGGGTGGCATCCATTATAGGAAATGTTTAAATCCAATAGGTCTGATGTCTCTCCCAGTGATGAAGGGAGGAGTGTTGGAATATTCATGACTGGGAGAGCCATGTGATTGAGTCAGCCAATCAGGCTGAAGTGTTAATTGAGCATGTCCAGAAACTTAGCAAGAAGGGTGTGGTTTAGTCTGTCCACCATTAAAGCTTGCTGTGAAAACATCTCAACATGTGATCTGAAACAAAGTGTGGTATTGTTAATGTTTTATTCTACTTATAAAGAAGTTATTTGAATCAGCAAAATGCAGTTATCTTTTGAAGCTTCTGATTTATTGCGTAACTCTGACAAAATCCAGCATGAGGATTCATTGGGTTCCATGTATGGCCTAATCCAGGTGCATTTACGCTCCGTTGCCACGAATGAGGTTACAGATCCGCACTGATAAGGCTGCACTCCTGAAGCCGTTTCAGTGGGAAGAAAGGCCCACTGAAAACCACGGGGTTTAATTCTGAACAGAGGATCAGTCTATAAACTGCAAGGCTTTCATCCCCGAATGCTAAACAAACAAACAAACAAACAAACAAGCGCCCTGTTTGGTCCGAAACTTGTTTCTAAATCTCTGGAAATCTCTGTTTTAAGGCCCGCCACTGCATCCCAAAATGAATGGGCCGCACTAGAAATCCGCACATTTGAATGA
>JALIGW010000006.1:51148762-51238762 GCA_023053685.1 Diadophis punctatus similis | reverse complement strand
GCCGAGGGCACCATGCTGGAAGACATGCTCATGGAGGAGATGGAGTTGGGGGGCGAGAACATGCTCTGCGAGGACAGCGGGTTGACGTTCATGGAGTTGAAGAAGGGGAAGCTCTTGGTGGAGAGCGAGGCCGAGGTCAGCCCCTTGGCGGCCCAGTTGTTGTACGAGTAGCCCGGGTACATGTCGTCGTAGGGCTGCATCAGCCCGTTGAACTGCGGCCCGAAGCCGTTCTTGCAGAGTTCCGCCTGCTGGTTCCGCTCCCGTTTCCGCCACTTGGCCCGCCGGTTCTTGAACCAAACCTTCAGGAGAGGGAAGAGAGAGGAGGAGGAGGAGGAGGAGGAGGAGGAGGAGGAGGAGGGAAACAGAGCGAAGGAGAGAAAGTGGTCACTGCGGGGAAACCAAAGGACCCTAGCATGCTCCCCCCCCTCTCAGCCCACCGCGACCCCCGCACTACGGGGCTTCCCGGGCTCCCTGAGGGAAGGGAAGGGGCAAGCGAGCACCACAAACCAGAACCCTCCCCACCCCCCCCACACACTTCTTCGGTGACGGCCTCCACCTCCAGCCTCGGACTTTACTCATTCAGGTTTTTTTTTAAATTTTACCAAAAATCTTTTTTTAATATATATTTTTAGGCCGTCTTAAAAAGAATGCAAGTCCTTCAGCTGAGCCTGAACAATAAACGCGCGCGCCCCGCCGCTTTCTGATACGACCAATAAAAACCTTTCCAAGGCTCCTTTTTTTACAGGGGAAGGGCGGAGTGGGGGGGAGGGAGAGGGGGAAAAAAGGCTTTAAGGGTTGTCCGAACGTGAAATGTACCGTTATTTCTCTAGCAAAGGGCCTCTCTCCTGGCCCTGCCGTTTTCCAGAGAGGATTGAAAATCTTTGCATCCTCAAGATCACACCAGACGACCTCGCGCTCAACAAGCCTCCCTTTCCAACAAAGCCTTAAGTAACTTGCACGGAAATGTCCCGGCTGGGCTCCAGAGTGAAAGGCCCAGTAAAACCCGCGTGAGGTTCTGTTGGCAGAGACCTCCCCTCCCGCCCCACGAACGCCATTTCCTCAGATTTCGCTGAAGTCAGCACGGAAACCCTGTTTAGCCTTAGAACGCTACACCTTCCGCACAAGCTGGTCCAGGGAGTGAAGAGTTTTTGTTCCTCTGGCCTTATTAACATATGTATGGCTGCATAAACAAACCAGTCTGCCCTGGCATTTACATTCGGATAATAAGCACACAGCAGCTCGCCTAGGCTGAATTTTAAACGAATGGGCTTCCCCAGAGAAGCGGCCAATCTCTTTCTCCTTAAAAGGGGACACAAATGCTTACTTTGTGAGTAAGCTGACTTTGGAGACGGGGAGGACTTTGTTCCTAGCCCCGACAAAAGGTATGTTTGAGGTCCGAAGGCGAAGATCGTTCCTTAACAAACTCTGATACCTAGCCAAGAAAAGGTCCTGTGCATCTGATGGTTGGTTTTCACCCCGCTTTTCTGCCATCTCTCTCTCTCTCTCTCTCTCTCTCTCTCTCTCTCTCTCTCTCTCTCTCTCTCTCTCTCTCTCTCCCTCTCTCTCTCCCTCCCTCCCTGCCTCTCTCTCTCTCTCTCTCCCTCTCTCCTCTCTCTCTCTCTCTCTCTCCTTCCCTCTCTCTCTCTCTTTCTCTCTGCTTTGCAGTTCATTCAGTTTGATCCGAGTGGTAATCTTGAACAAAAGGAATATGGCTCGTTCTTTTCCCCCACTCCTCCAAACATCTTACTCCCCTTCCTTCCCCCCAAAGTCTAGAAGTCTAAGGGCAAGGAAGTTAATCCGCTTTAACATCTATTTTTCTACACAGGCGAGGAAGAACGATCCTCGCGCTGATATTAATAATCCAGGAGTGGGTTGAAATTTAAATCCGGTCAATGATTTTCTCTCCACAGCAGCCCGGAAGGGAAAAAAAAGAAGTCAACATAAATATATATCGGCTAGGAAACCTTCTAATAAATCTTTTTACCTTAAGGGCTGGTGACAGGAGCGTCTTTCTTTCATGTGCTAATCATTAGTAGAGCTAAGCCAGGTCCGGGCCGGCTTCTTCTGCTGCGCTTTTGGCAAACTTTGCTATTTTCTCGACTGCGAGAAGGACGGGCGCCTCCGCCGCCAAGACAAAGGCGACAAGGCGCGCGCGCGTGTGTCTTTTTCTCCAATCCACATTCCCAGCTGCCTGCTCGGCCCACCCGCCGCCTGCGACTTTCTGATGTGGATTGGAATGGCCAATCTGCTCTTGGGTTGACCCCGCGCGAAAGTTTCGCTCTAGCTAGCCGGACCCGCCGCGCTCCCCCCCCCCCCCGCGCCACGCCAATCGAAGCCAACCTAGGCCGCGGTTTGTACTACTCCGCGCGCCCGAGAAACGCAGAGGCGGCCACTGCAGACAACCTGCAGGGCGGGATCGGGGTTTCCGCCATCTGCAACTGGAGGGCAGGGCGTCTTTTCAGGGCCCCCAAGTGCAGAGCCACGCGCTTTCGGAGCAGGGGATCGGACGGCGGCATCGTGCCCGGCTGAAGGTATATTGTTCAGTTGTGAATAAAGGCCGCTTTCTTCGTCCGAGGTTTTTCCCCCCCTTTTCCCTTTTTTCTTTTTAGGCGTTTGGGACAATCCAATTTATGGAGTAAATCGGTCTAGATGCGGTTTACTGCTGACTGGAGCCACCATAATACCCGTAGTGCAGTTGGACATCTGAGGGTGTGATTGCAACTCCCGTTAGGGAACGTGCCTAGAATCCCAACGGCAGCAATAGCAAAATCTCAAGAGTAACAATTTTATTCTTTAAGAAGGAACTAAAAGGTCGTTAAAGGATCCCGAAAGGTCGCTTCAATACATGGCTGTGCCGCATTGTTTCCGAAAGGACAATTTTTCCAACTCAATTCGAGACCAGCTTCATTGCAAGCTTTTCCGTTTCAACGGTTTGAACAAGCAGGAATTCAAAGGAAGGTGAATTGACTGAGGAAGCCAAAAGGATCAGCTCCCTCCTTATACTGGGCCATATTTTTCTCCCCGGTCGCTTGTTGTTTATTTGCATTAAAGCTTGAGTCGCAACCCTTTCGGTTTTTAATTTAAAACAGCGAGAGCAAACTTTGGGACGTGTATACGTTCTGAGCGTTTCGATTAAAAGGGATTCATCAAAAGGACGGCGTGGAATGGATTTTGGTGTTCATTTGTCTTCCCTGGATTAAATGGCCACCAATCCATTCCGTACCGCCCTTTTCACATTGCAGATGCAACCTTTTATTTCCGTAAATATGGATAACTTCGTCACGACACAACGTCTCTTTCCACTCTATTCCTCAGTGGCAAAAGTTTGAAGAGAAACACGGTTAAAGGTGGAGTAAGTAGAGCTGCATTCAAACGTCCTCCCTTTTCACAGCAATTGTTTTGGAGAGTTTCCTTCACTCTCAACCAAGAAAACAACTGTGTGGTTTACCACCACTCCTTTTTTGAAAATTGCTCCTTCTCCCCCTCCCTCTCCGTGTGTGTGAGCGTGTGCGTCCGTGAGTGCGTATGTGCGTGCGTGTATGAAACAACAGCAGCGACAACAACACTGAAGCAAGCTGACCTCTGCTTCTCCGGGCATCTCTGCCCCATTCCCTTCATTTCACTGGCTTCCACTAAAACCAGTGAAATGGAGGAAACTGCATCTACTTCCACTTCAAGTAAACCTTGGAATCAAATCCAAAGATTCACTCACCAACTTTCCTGAGTCCAAGCAGTAGTGATTATTCAAAACCCTTACGGAGTTTTTAGAGTCACTACTAATCCCATCGAATTAAGAGACCCCCCAACTACGAATTTCCGCTTTAAAACCTAAACTCGGGTTTACACAGGGAAAACTCGAGCCGCACCGGATTCCATCTGCTTTTCCTACCACGAGTAGTTCTGAACTACAATCTCGAGAGAAAAAACGGCCCTCCCCCTTCCTCTCCGGCGCATTGGGGAAGCTTCGGTCCCCCCCACCTCTTTCTTTCTCCCCCCTCCGACTGAGCTGCCTGATCCTGTCGGATTTTAGGGGCTTTTAGATGGAGCCATAAATCTCAGGCAAGAAGAGGGACGGGGAATAAGCCACCGGAGTTGTGAAAGCGGAGGGAGAGGAGGGAGGGCAAAGAATGCGGAGAAGGGAGCGTCGCGGGGCCTGGGAAGGCGGCCGAGGCCTGGCGTTTGGCGCATTTGGGGCTGGGCACACGTCGGAGCCTGCCCTGAGCCGCTTTCTTGGCGCAGGTTCCCTTTGCTCCTTCGCATCCCGTTCAGAACACGCCGCACAGTCGGGGCCATCCATCATCTTCGGAGAGGGAAGGCAATCCGTCAGGGCAACCCTGACAGATAGAACCGAGGAGCTGCGCCGGGCCAAAGCCCGCCTCGCTGGAGGCGAAGTCGAAAGCAGCAGCGGCCGCCGCCGCCGCCGCCTCCTCTCCCCGCGAAGTCCCCGCCCAGCGTCCCCACCGCGCCTCGGCGCCCTCTTACCCGGACTCTGGCCTCGGTGAGGTTGGTCCAGACGGCGATCTCCTCCCGCGTCGACATGTCCGGGTAGCGGTTCCGTTGGAAAGTGGCCTCTAGTTCTTGGAGCTGCTGGCTGGTGAAGTGAGTGCGCTGCCGCCGCTGCCGCTTCTTCTTGGACGGGTCTTCGGCGCCCGCGTCCTCATTCTTGCTCGGCTGGCTTTTCTCTTTCTCTGCCAAAGGGAAAAAAGCAGCAGTTCGGGTCAGGGGCCCGTCGGGGAGGAGGAAAAGGCAAGGAGGGGCGGCGGCGGCTCAAGGCAGAAGGAAAAGGAGTCCTCCCCCCACACACGTTCCCTAGGCCGGCTTCCCAGGCCAGCGACTGGAAGCCCACGCGAGGCCAACCTCTGGAAAGGGCTGAGACCCGAGCCCGCTTTATTTCAGCCCGCGCCGCCGAAAATCAAGGGGATGTCGGTGTGAAGGAGCCACAGTCACGGCCGTGTGACTTCAAACGAGTTAAGAACCGCTTAAAAAAAACCAACCACCACCAGGCGTGTGTACCTATCCGCAATCAGGTACGGGAGCTTTTTGGGGAGAAGAAGCAGAAATCCGAAGGGCTGCTTATAAAATGAAGGCGCTTTCCTTCCCAGGGAAACAGCCCATCTGAGAATGGAAAAGCGCCCCCTCGTCCTTGGGGTGCGTCCGCAGGATGACTGACTGCCCGCCCCACGGGTGAGAGTGGCTTCCTTGCGCTCTGGAGTCTTCCCAGGTCTTTGGAAAAAGATTTTACCAAAAGCAGTGGCTGAAAACGGGAAAGGAAAAGAAAGGAAAAGAAAAGGGGGATTCCCCCGCTACTAAACTACCTGCTTAGACTTGGAACGCGGATTGTGTAAATTAATCACACCCGACCTGAACATTCAAACTGCCAGGTCCAAGCAGGTTTGCTGTGATTATTCAAGGGATTGCTCACTCCTTCTCCCTTAAGCGTACGGTTTTATTGCAATTAAATATATAACCGCCCGTGGTTGTAGTGGGACAGTACAAGCCTGAACGGACAAATCATCTATAATATAAAACAAGGATCTCCACAACCTTGGCAATTTTGAAGACTTGGGGACTTCAGTTCCCAGAATTCCCTAAAGCCAGCAAAGCAATAACCTCCATTGCCCAGCCACCCAAAACCACGCACACAAACGGTTTTTAAAAGGACAGACGGGTTTTGAGAAGACCGAGTATTATCTTGCATATTCTTACATTTTTTTAAGACATGCCCACTTTGGGGGCATCCAGAAACTATATCAAATAGTAGGTCGCAAATGGGAGAGTTGAATCTCCATTGAGACAAACTGCCGAAAAGAATAAACGCCGAATATATCAACAACTGCAACCAGGCTGAGAATCCTTTCAGAAGCAGTTGTTTTTACGCACAGCAGCAAGTTTTATGTACAATGGGAACCACGGCAAATATCTATGAATCATGTAAAGATAGATATCCTGTTCTCTTTAGGTCTCAACATTGTCCTTTATATAATAAATTAGAAGCGCTTCTGAGTTACAATGGCTTGACCTTAGTATAATTTGAGGTGGTCACGCTAATCCACGGTCCATACCCAGTGAAATCTTGCAGTATTCGACTCAGCAGGTCAGCTGTACCCGTGGATTTAGCCCCAAATAAATAAATAAATGTATGTAGCGTTAACCCAAGACTTGGTGGTTGAACCCGAACTACCAAGTTGACCATGTTTACTTACAAATCCACTTCAGTTCTTTCTTTCTCCCTGGGCTAAAATACTGTAGATGGCATATTCTGACAGATAGTTCTGAGCCTCTTACACACAGGAGCTGCAATTGCGGTTGAACTCTATGCGCGTTCATTCTTAAAATACATCCAGTTGATCTCAACAGGACTTACTCTTGAGTAAGCACAGACAGGAGTGGCGTTGTCTTTCAGCAGCTTAGCAGAATTTCCCAATGCAGCTTTATTGGAAAGCCTCAGAAAGTCACTTGCATGGAGGCTTACAGCCAATCGCTTGCAATCACATTAATTTCACTAATCTCAGATTATGGACATCTCGTTATTTCAAGAGTCCTCCCCCTCCCACCCTTTAGTTTCCAGCAAGGAAAGAGTTGGAATAGCGACTCTTTCGGAGAGAGACGGACTCTGCTTAAATCAGGTGATACTCCTGGGAATTGTTGCTCTGACTGCTTTCACCTTAGCCCGGCCGACCTCCTGTTGGGTTTGCTGCCGGGGCTAGCTTCTCTCCCTTGCGAATACCAAGGATGGCATGGAAGACGGAGTATAAAAATTGTCCCCATTCTTTGCCCTCTCTAGACCAAGACTGCAAATACTTGACACAGTCTGATTCGCTGATTCCCCACCTTAAAAGGAGCGGAGAATTGCTCTTTTTTTGCTGGTGTTCCTTTGCAGTTCTCTCTCTCTCTCTCTCTCTCTTTACCTTTCTAATTTGTAGCTATGGAAATAACGGATCAGGTCCATTGGCCATTACCCCCCCTCACGCCCCCCCCGCCGCACAGGCCCGGTTGCCACTGTACAATAATGGGGGAAGAGTGTCTTTAAAGCGAGAAGCCGGGGAAGGTTAGTGCCTGGATTGGGGCAAGAAGTCGCCTTACCTGCGGCCTCGGGGCTGGAGGTGTCGGAGATGGTGTGGACCTCCAGCCGATGCTTGGCAGAATCCAGGGCCGATCGCGGCTGGCCGGGGGTCAGGGCTGAAGCCATAACCAGAGCCGGCTGTTGCTGCTGGTGGTGGTGGTGATGGTGGTGGTGGCAAGACGAGGAGGTGGAGGAGGAAGAGGAAGAGGAAGGGGAGGTGGAGCAAAGCTTATTCCCGGCTCCGAAACGCTCCAGGCTGAGAGGTTCTTTCAGGCAGTTCATCGAGCGTCGCCAGCAAGCCAGCCAGCCAACCCGGGCGGCCGGGGGCTGCGCGCTGGCGGAGAAGAACCCCGGCGAGGGAGTGTGGGCCGTTGCCAGGGGCAGTCGGTGGCCCAAGAGGAGCAGCGGCTGCTTAAACCCCCTGGCCAGATTTTGCTCCTATCCCGGCCCTTCAGCAGGTAGGCAGTCAATCAATCAATCAATCAATCAATCAATCAATCAATCAATCAATCAATCCAGTCCGGACCTCAAGGCAAGGGAGCTCCCCGGCCGCCCCCCCAGCCGAGTCCCCCGCCGCATCGGCCACTGCAAAGCCAAGGCTCCCGTGTCACAAGCGCTCCCGCTGGGAGAGCGTGGTCAACCTGAGCCGTAGACTCCCAAGGCGGACGGCGCAGACCATGAATAATCACCCAGAGAGAGAGCGGGGGCTGGCGGGCCGATCAGGCTGCAGGTAGACCGGAGTAGATCCAAAGCAATCGGTGGGTCGGCTGCAAAAGCAAGCAAGCAAGCAATCCCGGAGCGTTCTGGCCCGGCGGTGGCCGCGACTTCCCCTCCCTTCCTTGGGAGTTCGGAGAGCCGGGCTCCTCACTGGCTTCCCTGTTTGCCTAACACCTTAAACCCCGAGGCCGCCTTCCCGGGCCAGTGATATCAAGCCGGCCCCTTTCGCTCTCTCCTCCTTCCAGCCTTCCCCCCCGCGCTCCAGACTCGCTGCGGAGACCAAGACTGACGCGGAGCGCAGCCAATCGGAAAGCGCAACGCCCCCCCCCCCCCCGCGCAGGCTATAATAAGAACAAGCCTATCAGAAACTTTAGGGCAAGGCTCAATGGAAAGCTTCGCTGCTCTTTTCTCTCCCCCTCCCTCCCTCCCTCCCTCCCTCCCTCCCCCCGCAACTCCCTTCCCTCCAGTCAAGTTTTCAAGCTACGCGTTGCAAGTCAGCAAAGGGAAAAATGGGAAAAATCTAGGGAACGGGGGAGGAAATCCGTCGACGAGGCAAATCTTATATTACCTAAGCTTTCATCCTGGGGGAAAAAAGGAGAGAGAAAAATGCTTTCTCCTGCATTTATTTCGGAGATGCCTGCAAGAACTCAAGAGCCGCTCAATAACCCGACCTAGAAGGGCTACGGTCTTCAAAAATCGCTCCCTAGCACCACACAAAGGATTTTGCCTTAGATTAAAAGCAAAGCAGGTATCCCGGAGGTGAAACGCAGGCTCGAGAGGTTTTTTTTTTTTTGCGGTGACCTCGGACTTTCGTTTCAGTGACTGCAGAAGAGAAACGGCACTTTTTTTTGGAGGGGGGCAAGCCAAAGTGAGCGAGAAAGAGGTGGTCGTGGGAAAGCGTAGAGAAACTTCTATCCGCTTAGGACCTCTGTAATTCACGGCTGTCAATTGTTATTACATCGAATACACACTGTAATAAATGTCCGCGATTAACTTTTGCCAGATACTATTGTTTAAAATCCCCCGGTGACTTTAAACTACTACGGATGATTTTCACTGATCTTAATGTACTTTTTATAATCGTCTACCGATCGGATTCTGAAAGATCTCTGTGCTAACCCTAAACACATTTCATTCTTTTGTTGATAAGAGTGCAAAGATTTGAAGCTAGAACAGAATTCCCTCTGTTTGGAACAAACAGACGGAATTGGCGGTTGAGCCCCTTCCCCCCCAATAAAACCAAAACTGAGGTATTGTCTACCTAGTTTAATATGCTCACTGCATTTTCGCATTAAAAAAAAAGTCTCTAAACGTCCTTTTGCTATATTTTATTTTACAAGAACGAAAACCAAATTAGAGTAAGAAAAATGGGAAAAAAATCCCTGGAAATAAACCAGACGCTGAAAACTTTTAATTTGGTTCTCGCTTGGCACTTAAAGCAAGCCAGGTGAGTGTCCTAGTCAACAGAGACTCGCCGGCAGAGACAGGACCTTAATATATATATTATATATTATTATATATATTATTATATATATTATATATATATATATATTATATTATATATTATATATATATATTATATATATTATTATATATATAATCTTTTATTGAGGCGTCATCGGGAATGATCACTCTACTGGAATTAACGTTTCCCACCCGCCAATACAGCCTTTGCAACTTGTGGCGACCTTGCGACAAAATTGGGGCTTAAATCTCACAGGCATTTGAGCCAGCCTGCCTACACAGCAGCAGCTCCCGCATTTCAGTGAACAAAACTAAGTGAAACAGAAATGCGCTCTCCTGCCGTCGCTCTCTGCAGGTGAAATGGGCTAATTCTTTGCTTTTTTTTTTTTTAAGGGTGGTGTTATGTTACAACCTTTAGAGAAAGGCAAAGAGAATCTCGGGTAGACCTTGCTTCTAGCCCGGCTGGGAAACCTTATCTATCCTTCAGCCTCTCCCTTTGAGAGTGGAGGGGGGCAGTGTGAATACCCCAAAGCAAGGTTGTCTTTCTCTCTGTCTCGCAAAAACCCCGTCGATTATGGTACCGTGGGTTACTTTAAAAAAAAAAGGTGCTTTGTATTCGTTCCTTAATAATCCGGGAGAAAAAAATTCCCCTTTTTCACTCTGGATTCCCAGTTATTAAACCCGTGGAGTTCGCAGCAGCGGTAGCAGGAGGACTGACTCAAGACAAAGACTCGTAGGATCAGAGCCCGGTTTTCGGGATGCACTCACACAAGCAAGCCGTGGCTGATCCCCTGGATGTTGCCATAGGGAGAATGCCTGGGCCGGTCACTTTCACCCCCAGCCACGTTTCCATCCCTCCCCCTTTGTGGAGGGACGGTGCCCCGCCCCTTTTGTCGCCTTCCCCGCTAAACCCCAGGTATACCTTTAGCGGTATAGCTAAGAAAAAGCAGGTCTCGTTAATTTACATGCTGCTCATTATCCGCTCATTAAACGACGGAGCTTTTATCCCTGCGATTTGGCAGCGACCTGCCTCTCCTCGGGACCCCTCAGCGTTTGGATGCAGACAATTCTCTTCCATTTGTAGTGGGTTTTAAGCTGATAAGACTCTAATTTGCTTAAGTCTTTTAAATAGGGGCTTTCAATGATTCCAGGTCTTTTCTTATTGGATTGCCTCTAATTCCCCCAAGATCATAAAGTATATGTATAAAGTAAATAGTTTCTCCCTGAGCACCGCCAGCGGATGACCTGTAAGTAAATCAAGAAGAATCCCGAGCTTTTCTCCACAATTTGTTTACTAACCGTAGCCCGGTTCTCCTTAACCTCCCAGGGCTACGAGGGGCTGCTACACACGCCGCGTAAATCCCTTCCAAGCCTTATTAAAGCAACGGACGGCGCGGCCGCGGCAGAAACTACTCAGTCGTAGCGCAGTTGAGAACAGGAGGCGGAAAATGCCGCAAGCCGCAACCCGCCTCTCCCCCCAAAGAGAAAGCAGGAATTTCTCCTGCAAACTTGGGAAAAGGGAAATAGTAAGAAAACATGGATGAGCTGGAGAAGGGCTAGCACAGATCCAGCCCTTTGAGGTTGGGTGAAGGAATATATCACCCTTTCTCTCATCGGATCGAAAATGCTTCTTTCCGCTCAAAGGGATGCCTTCTCAAGTTCAACCCAGGAGCATCCTAACGCTTGTATTTAAAGCAATCCTAAAGATACACACAACACGCACACACCGTCTTCCCTTAAGTTCGGAAGGAAGGGGAAACCAATCCAACGGACTTTGTATTCACAAGAGGCGATTACAAGTAAAGCTACACAGAAGGAGCTAACCATGCTCAGCACCTTCGCTGGTAAAGACACCAGCGCTTGCCCTCCGCAATCCTAAATATATCTACACAGAAGCCAGCAGCCGCTGCTGTCGGCGAGACTTCCAGTTAAGGGAATATATTGCCAATTTGGAGTTCAGAAGCTGAAGTGAGATGTGGAAACGCCAGTTTTGGTACTTTTTTCAACGAAACGCGGGCACCATGCTATTGCTACTCCTGAGAAAAAGGAAGATCCCAAGGATTTTAAGAAGACTAGTAGTAGCAAATCAACGACAAGAGAGGTGTTTAAACCCGGTTAAAGTTGAATTAATGGCTTTACATACGTTACAGAATATGGCCCAGTAAACTGTAACGTATGGTGGTTTGAATTGGGAAGAGAGTGTTATGCCAGGCATAGAAATTGTGCAGCAGCAGGCCTCATCCTGGCGCCCATGGGTGGGTTGGATTTCAACCCTTATAATCTTATTGACAGTTCAACACATTTTGGAGGCCACCAGGTTAGGAAAGGCTCCTGCAGGCCTTTCTCTATCTCAGGGGTCTCCAAACTTGGCAACTTTAAGACTTGTGGACTTCAACTCCCAGAATTCTCCAGCCAGCAAAGCTGGCTGGAGAATTCTAGGAGTTGAAGTCCACAAGTCTTAAAGTTGCCAAGTTTGAAGAGCTCTGCGAGTCTATCTAGTTGAAGTGAGGGCATGACAGCCTGAAATTCTATGGTTCCTACTTGATTGAAAACCTCCTTGAGAATCTGGATTTAATCATCTAATCTTTCAGATCATGAAATCTAATTAATCTTAACTGGTAGCAACTCTCAAACAGAAGCCATTCACAAACTCTCTCCTATTTTGTGGTGGATTATACCAGGGTTGAACCTGGATCCTTTCTGTAGAAAAGGACCCACGCTTTACCATTAACTTGAGCTATCTTCTTCCGAAACACCAGCCCCATGGGCATTAATATTTTCTGAATGGCTACCCCATCCAGACTTCCAAAGCTTACCCCCACCCCAATTTGGAGTCAAAGATCAGCAGATGGCAGAAGGTAGCATCCAACATAACACATTTAAATCAACGATGATAATGAAAGTATTGCTAATATTAACGATAAACTTGATCTGCTACTGGACAAAATTCAGGGAAGGAAATGGGCAGTTCGAAAATGTGAAAAACAAAACACACAAAAAGAGATTGATTCTGGAAGACATGGTTGGCTTCCCATATCATATTTGCTCAAAAAAAAGTTAACTAATCCAACAATCTGAGTTTTCAGAAGGCTAGACTAGTATAAGTGATGGACGGTTTATGTGTCATGGGAATTTGTTCATTGCTTTAAGCATGTTTTTTAATCAGCCATTAAATAGTTTATTTTGGGTTATTTATTTATTTCTATCCCACCTTTATTATCTTTACAAACAACTCAATGCAGTGAGCATATCTTATACCCCTTCCTCCTCCTATTTTCCCAACAACAACGACCTTGTGAGGTGGGTTGGTCTAAGAGAGAATGACTGGCCCAAAGACACCCAGCTGACTTTCATGGCTAAGGAGGGACTCGAATTAATAGTTTCCCCAGTTTCTAACCTGATGTCTTAACCACTAAACCAAACTGGCCTTTATCACATTAATATACTCGCAGCAATGCTCCAAGGCGGCTTCCATCAAATAACCATCAAATCCAAATAAAACAAAACCTAAGGGTAGTACACAAAATTATCTGCTACAACATCCTACCTGTCAATGACTACTTCAGCTTCAACCGCAATAATACACGAGCACACAATAGATACAAACTTAAGGTAAACCGCTCCAAACTCGACTGCAGAAAATACGACTTCAGCAACAGAGTGGTCAGTGCCTGGAATGCACTACCTGACTTTGTGGTTTCTTCCCCAAATCCTCCATAACTTTAACCTTAGACTGTCTATTGTCGACCTCTCCCCATTCCTAAGAGGTCTGTAAGGGGCGTGCATAAGCGCACCAGCGTGCTTACCGTCCCTGTCCCACTGTCCTCATTATTCGTATCCATTTCCTGTATTCATAAACATGTTTATACTTATATCTGTTATATCTGTTATACATGCTTGACAAATAAAATAAATAAATAAAAAATAAAAAATAAGAAACACGTTAAAAAACAACAACACAGCAACAGCGTAAAAAACATGGCATCAGTGTTCAGAGCCACACAGCAGACTAAAACAGACACTGCAGGAAAGGCTAATGAGTTAAGGTTTCATATTTTTTTCTTAAAATGGCGTTAAGGGGAGGCCAATGGCACCGTAGAACGATTATGCTTTAGCTTGTTGCCTGAATTCAGTTTGTCCAGTGCCTGGTGCAACCTTCAAACTTCGTAGGAAGTAGCCTTATGCCAAACCAAGCCAGTAGCGGAGTATTTTCTACATATTGAAGGCAGTGGGTTTTCAACTCCAGGTCAGGGGTGGGTTAGAACTTTTGGTATGTTAAGAATCTGCTCTGTCCTTGAGAAAGAAGTGCTGCGCATGGGCAAGATGGGTTTCATAAGATTCGCCGTTCCCACCCTCGCTTGTATTTTATCCAGATCCACAGCCAGATGTGGTTTAGTGAGCTTTTATAACTAGATTGACCAAAGCCACCAATCTCATCTTTGGAAAGTGAAAGCTACCCTTAACCTGGTAGCTCCTGTCCAAGGTCTGGCATGTGGCATAACTTTCTTGTCCTTCCTCATCTCAGTAGCTTTTCATTCCCACTCATCTACATTTTTTTTTTTAAAAAAAGGAAACAAGTCATGCTTTGAATCTCTGGCATTGGGGCTGCAGAATAAGAAATATGGGCAATGCTAGTTTGAACTCACTTCTTACAGTCCCAGGCTAGAGCCAGTGGGAAGGTCTCTTGCTCAAATGCCCAGAGGTGTGAACTGCATGGAAACATGGCAGGTATTCTCAAGCACTCTTGATCTTGGGCAAGACTTTGTTTTTCCTCAAAGAGGTTTGCACAATTGCATGGGTATTTTATCCGAAGCTGTTCCTTGCATTGATCTGCGTGGGATATATTTTTACATAAAGTTACAAAGTAAAAACCATCTCCGTGGTGGTGATGGTGGTGGTATCTCACCCAGGTTTCCTCTCATGCCAGGTTTCCTCTCATGCCTTCCAAATATTGTCCCCTTAGGGGTCTCCAACCTTGGCAACTTTAAGACTTGTGGACTTCAACTCCCAGAATTGGAGTTGGCTGGGGAATTCTGGGAGTTGAAGTCCACAAGTCTTAAAGTTGCCAAGGTTGGAGAGCCCTGCCTTAAAGCATCTCATGAGGGATCTACCAAACCTAGGCATTAATTAAGACACTATGGTATGATTTCTTGTCTTCCCTAACACCACCCTAATTGGTCCCACGGTTCCAAGGTGCCTGCCCCAACCTCTTCAGTGAAAGAACTAGGCAATCCAGTTATGCTAACAGCAGCTGGAAAGCTGGCAGGGAAACTACCTTTCCCCACGGGCGTTCCAAACCTTACATTAGAAATGCAAGCCTGTCATATTAAAATTAAACAAACAGACAATTGACTGATAATTAATAGACACCCTCTTTTGTGCTACCCTTTAGCGTTCATATCATTCCAGGGGAACCAGTATTATCTACTTTACTGCTATTTCTAAGCTGTTGAGATAGTTTGAGAAAGTTGGATGACCAACGGTATAATTCCCTGATAATGATAATTGATAAGAAATAGTTAGTATTCTAAAGTTGGCAGAACACAAACCTATAGAGAGATAACAAAAAAATAATAATAACCTCTTGTGGCTCTCAGAATGAATTGATAATTTTGTCATGAGCTCCTGCTACTTACGCAGGTACAGTAGTAAACGGGTATGCAAAGGGACATCTGGTATTTTCAAACTAGTTAAATATACCTAAACTGTAAGGAGTTTGAAATGATGAGCTCCATTGATTCCAATTACATTCCAGTATCTTAACTGGACAGAATTATGTGACCAAGAAGAGTTCAAAAAGTCCTTATAAATTCCTCAAACAACTGCCTTTTAATTAGGAATAAAATGCTGGAGCTTCAGAGTTTGGAAATTCACCATCACTGATTTTACTGATAATTTTAAAGGGTAATTCAGCGGTTTTTTTTAGTTCTCACCAGTAAATCTCAGAATTGTAATTTTAAAACACAATGCACTCTTCTTATCATTCTCTTTGTTTCTATCACATCCTTCCTTCAAATAGATTGAATTTGTATTCATAATGCCCTAAATTATCTTTTGAAGAACCTTTAAAGGTAGACTGATTAGCTCAAAATCACATATGACAACTCTACGATGTGCCCTTAACAGGTATGCTGTGTTAGGTTTCAGACTTAAAGAAAATAACTGTAAAATGTTCTAAAGATTGTGTTTTGAAGAATGACACACACACACACACACACACACACACACACACACACACACACACGTCAAAACGAAATGAAATAAAGAACTGTATTGCTTGCTCATATGATAACAGACCAACAAGCATGTTCCTTCCTACCATTACAGGTTGCTCAATTTTCTAATTCATAAAAGTTTTTCATCAACCCTCATCAACCCTCATGATGTTCAGAGCCCAAAGTAGACTGGGGTGACTTCCATGGCAGGTGTGTATGAGGGCAGGAGATGAGCTGTGGACTTGAGGATACTTCAGGGCCCATCCTAGTTAAAGAGCAGGGAAGTGAAAATTGGTCCAAACCAAATGAGGTTTGCTAATGGGCTTTTTTAATCCAAAGCAAATGCTAAGCAAAATCAAGGGCCAGTGGGTTGCAATGACCAAAATGTTGCATTAGGACAAAGTGCAACCTCCTTCAGATTTGCTCTCAGGCAAATTGTGATCAAGATATTCTCCATGTTAAATAAAATGTTGGAATATTCATGACTGGGAGAGCCATGTGATTGAGTCAGCCAATCAGGCTGAAGTGTTATTTGAGCATGTCCAGAAACTTAGCAAGAAGAAGGGTGTGGTTTAGTCTGTCCACCATTAAAGCTTGCTATGAAAACATCTCAACATGTGGTGAAACAAAGTGTGGTATTGTAAATGTTTTATTCTACTTATAAAGAAGTTATTTGAATCAGCAAAATGCAGTTATTGTCAGAGTTACGCAATAAATCAGAAGCTTCAGAAGATAACTGCATTTTGCTGATTCAAATAACTTCTTTATAAGTAGAATAAAACATTTACAATACCACACTTTGTTTCATCACATGTTGAGATGTTTTCATACTGGAGTATAATGGTGGACTGAGTAAACCACGCCCTTCTTCTTGCTAAGTTTCTGGACATGCTCAATTAACACTTCAGCCGGATTGGCTGACTCAATCACATGGCTCTCCCAGTCATGAATATTCCAACACTCCTCCCTTCATTACTGGGAGAGACATCAGACCTATTGGATTTAAACATTTCCTATAATGGACACCACCCAATGGTTTGGTCATCATGTCTGCTAAATTATCCTCTGAAGAACAATGATGTAAACTTATCAATTTTTCTTTTACAGCTTCCCTGACATTACAATACTTAATGTCCACATGTTTACTTCTGTTCTTCACTCTGTCACCTGTTGCCATTTTTATACAAGCAGCATTATCTTCATAAACAGTTACAGCTTCATTTACATTTACATTTAAATCTTGTAACAACTGTACATACCAAACTACTTCAGAACATAACTCAGACAATGCAATAAACTCTGCTTCAGCAGTTGAAATAGCAACCGTTGTTTGTTTTCTGGACTTCCAACCAATTAAAGCCCCTCCAAACATTATTACAATTCCAGAATTAGACTTTCTGGTTTTTACATCATTTGCATAATCACTATCAACATAACATTTCAATTTTAATTCTTCAGTGACCTTTATTTGAAGACCCAAATTCACAGTTCCCTTCAAATACCTGAGAATTCTTTTCACACCCATCCAATGCAACTTTGTAGGTGTAGCAGTAAAGCGACTTAGAATGCTCACTGCACAAGCTATGTCTGGTCTGGACCACTGTGACAGATATAACAGACTCCCTATTGCAGAGTGATATATCTCCTGATCACAGGCTTCACTTTTGTCCTCACCCAAACTATTGTAAAAATCTGTGCTCATAGGTGTAGGAGCAATATTACAATCTTTCATGTTATATTTCTCTAATAATTGTTCAATTTTTCTCCTTTGACTGAGAATATAACCACCTTTTTCAGTTTTTTGTATCTCTACACCGAGATAATTCTTTATTTCTCCCAAATTCTTTAATACAAATTTCTTTTCTAACTTATTAGCAAATTCTTTAACTTGTGATGCATCCTTTGCAATGAAACAAAGATCATCCACAAATGCTAATAGTAGACAATTCCCACCTTGTAACTTTCCAGTGTATATGCAACCATCAGCTTTGCAACTCTTGAACCCAAGACCTTTCAATGCAGTATCTAAACAGATATTCCAATTTCTGGCTGACTGCTTCAGCCCATAAATGGCCTTGTTCAATTTATACACCATGTTAGGCTTTTTATTTTCATACCCTGGCGCTTGAACCATATAAATTTCTTCCTCTAATTCAGCATTGAGGAATGCAGTGGTTATATCAAAATGCCAAATTCTATGCCTGTATGCTGATGCTAATGCCAGTGCTAGTCTTATGCTCTCAGCTTTTACAGTTGGCGGCAACACCTCATCATAGTGCACATTCTTTAATTGAGAAAAACCTTGTGCCACCAACCTTGCCTTATACTGTACTTCATTATTGGGTAATACCTTTTTCTTGTATACCCACTTACATCCTACAGCTTTCGTACCCTGTGGCAAAGTCATAGATGTGAACACTTCATGATCGCCCATGGATTTCATCTCTTTATCCATGGCTTCCTTCCACTTTTCTTGTTCAACTTTTGGTAATGCCAATACTTCCTTATAGTTTCTTGGCTCATACCACACATTACACACTTTAACTTTACTGGCAGAATACCTGTCTGGCGGTACCCCTCTGTTACTACGCTCTGACCTACGTGGCATTGCCTGTACTTGTGTTTCAAGCTTTTCTGTCTTCATATCTTGTTCAGACTCTCCTCCCTGAACATTGACACCTTCAGTAAATGATTCACCATCATTAAATGAGTTATTGTCACTAAGTGGATCACCGTCGCTAAGTGGATCACCGTCACTAAGTGAGACATTTTCAGAATTTGCATCAATTCTGTTCCAATTTTGTTCTGCAAAACTAGCAGACCTTGAAATCACTAACCTTTTACTTCCATCGCTAAAGCGATACCCTTTTGAGCCTGGCTCATAGCCCACAAATCTGAGCTTTCTAGCCTTTTGTTGTCCCTTTCTTCTGATTGCCTTTGGAATATGTACCCATGCAGTACTACCAAATATTTTTAAATGTGCTAGAGAAGGCTTTCTCCCATATAGCATTGCATATGGAGTATTATTGATGGATGAACTCCACAGCCTATTTACTAAATAATTGGCAGTCAGTATGGCTTCACCCCAATATGACCTGCTCATACCAGAATCCTCCAGTAATGAGTCTTTCATTGTTTGCAAAACACCATTCCTCCTTTCAGCCACTCCGTTCTCTCCCGGTGTGTAAGGATTTGTGCGCCTGTGTCTTATTCCCAATTGTCTCAACCATTGTTGAAAATTTGTTGACATAAATTCAGAACCTCTGTCAGTTTGCAACTGACATACCTGTTGTTTATACCTTCTCTCTACAAAACTTAACCATTGCTTAAATTGCTGTAGCACCTCTGTTTTACTCTTAAGTAAGTAGCAAAACCCAAACCTGCTGTAGTCATCCACAATGACCAGCGCATACTTTGCTCCTCCCAAACTGGCTTGCATAGGCCCAATTAAATCAGCATGCACCAGTTCTAGAGCTTTTGTGGTTTGTCTTGTGCTAAACTTGCTAACTGGGAATGCTTTGGATTTCGATGCTTTGCATACTGCACAATCCAAATATGCCTTACATCCCTTCAAATCTAATCCTTCTGCAAATTCTTTCATTTGTTGAACAACCTTAAAATTAGCATGACCAAGTCGTCTGTGCAGAAGATGAACACACGAATTGTGTTCTGTTACATTTTTAAATATCTGGGAACAATGTGGGACCTTTTGTCCCTGCAATACATAAAGATTATCCTCTTTTATGCCCTGTGCACAAACATTCCCATTTCTTTGGATGATACACTTCCCATTTACAAATGTGGTTTCATAACCTTGCTTGTCTAAACTAGACACACTTAACAAATTATGCTCCATTTCAGGTACACATAACACATCAGTAAACCTGGAGTCCAAATATGGAATTTGCACATCGCCTCTTCCAATGATTTTAGCCTTTTGACCATTGGCTAAGGCCACTTCTTCATGGTTTCCTGGGAAAAATCTGGAAAATAAGTCAGAATTATTAACAATTGTTTGACTAGCCCCACTGTCAATCAACCATTTGTCTCTATTGTTATTATAACAAACTTTTGCAACTGTAATCTGTCCTTGCAAATAATGTCTCTTGTCTTGCACATTTCTTCTCTGTGCACAGCTTTTCTGCAGATGATTGGTTTCTCCACAAATGAAACATGCTTTTTTAACTTGCTTGCAGAATTGTGGCTGTGTAACTTGATCTCTCCTGCCTCTGCTCTCCTCATGTCTGCAGACACCTCGGCTGTTGCTAGAGATAGGCAGCTTGTGGAAAATTTTGCTGGAGACTTGCTGTAAGTTTCCACTGTACTCCTTGTTGGGCCCCTGCCTGTGGAATTTTCCATCAGCATGGCTGAAAAGCCTTTTCTCATATTCATTCAATAAACACGATTTCAAAGCCTCCAAATTCAAATCTGCTTCTGGCTTACTTTCAAAAATAGCTGATACAGTCTCCCAGCTCTGATCCAAACTATTTAACACTAATAAAACTTTCTGGGACTCTGGAAACTTTACTCCACGTTGCTCCAATTCTAGAAAATTAGACTGCATTTTCATTAAATGATCTTCCATAGAATCTCCTGTCTGCAAACTCATTCTGAAAAGCTTTCTTGAAAGTTGGACCACATTACACGCAGAAACATTGACATGTACTGCTTTCAATTTCTGCCATATTTCTTTTGCAGACTTTAATTCAGCTACATTTAAGAATTGATCATCCCCCAGACTTAAAAGAATATAAGCCATAGCTTTGTCATGAGCCTTTTGATCTGCTGCTCCAAGCACACCTTGTGGGGGGTCTGCTACGATGTCCCATAATTCTTTTGCTTTCAAAAAACATTCAATTTTTGCAGCCCAAATTAAATAATTTTTCTTCCCCAATTTAGGTATTGGACTGTCTTTAAATTCCATAGCAGCAGCCATCCTGCTTTATTTTTCTTCTCTGCCTGTTCCTTTAACAACACAGACAGCTTCTTATCAGCTTTAAATTACAATGCAGTTTTTAACTTTACTTCTTGAGCGATTCCTGGGCCCATAACCTGTCAGAGTTACGCAATAAATCAGAAGCTTCAGAAGATAACTGCATTTTGCTGATTCAAATAACTTCTTTATAAGTAGAATAAAACATTTACAATACCACACTTTGTTTCATCACATGTTGAGATGTTTTCATACTGGAGTATAATGGTGGACTGAGTAAACCACGCCCTTCTTCTTGCTAAGTTTCTGGACATGCTCAATTAACACTTCAGCCGGATTGGCTGACTCAATCACATGGCTCTCCCAGTCATGAATATTCCAACAGTTATCTTCTGAAGCTTCTGATTTATTGCGTAACTCTGACAGGTTATGGGCCCAGAAATCGCTCAAGAAGTAAAGTTAAAACTGCATTGTAATTTAAAGCTGATAAGAAGCTGTCTGTGTTGTTAAAGGAACAGGCAGAGAAGAAAAATAAAGCAGGATGGCTGCTGCTATGGAATTTAAAGACAGTCCAATACCCAAATTGGGGAAGAAAAATTATTTAATTTGGGCTGCAAAAATGGAATGTTTTTTGAAAGCAAAAGAATTATGGGACATCGTAGCAGACCCCCCACAAGGTGTGCTTGGAGCAGCAGATCAAAAGGCTCATGACAAAGCTATGGCTTATCTTCTGTTAAGTCTGGGGGATGATCAATTCTTAAATGTAGCTGAATTAAAGTCTGCAAAAGAAATATGGCAGAAATTGAAAGCAGTACATGTCAATGTTTCTGCGTGTAATGTGGTCCAACTTTCAAGAAAGCTTTTCAGAATGAGTTTGCAGACAGGAGATTCTATGGAAGATCATTTAATGAAAATGCAGTCTAATTTTCTAGAATTGGAGCAACGTGGAGTAAAGTTTCCAGAGCCCCAAAAAGTTTTATTAGTGTTAAATAGTTTGGATCAGAGCTGGGAGACTGTGTCAGCTATTTTTGAAAGTAAGCCAGAAGCAGATTTAAATTTGGAGGCTTTGAAATCGTGTTTATTGAATGAATATGAGAAAAGGCTTTTCAGCCATGCTGATGGAAAATTCCATAGGCGGGGGCCCAACAAGGAGTACAGTGGAAACTTACAGCAAGTCTCCAGCAAAATTTTCCACAGGCTGCCTATCTCTAGCAACAGCCGAGGTGTCTGCAGACAAGAGGAGAGCAGAGACAGGAGAGATCAAGTTACACAGCAACAATTCTGCAAGCAAGATAAGAAAGCTTGTTTCATTTGTGGAGAGACCAATCATCTGCAGAAAAGCTGTGCACAGAGAAGAAATGTGCAAGACAAGAGACATTATTTGCAAGGACAGATTGCAGTTGCAAAAGTTTGTTATAATAACAATAGAGACAAATGGTTGATTGACAGTGGGGCTAGTCAAACAATTGTTAATAATTCTGACTTATTTTCCAGATTTTTCCCAGGAAACCATGAAGAAGTGGCCTTAGCCAATGGTCAAAAGGCTAAAATCATTGGAAGAGGCGATGTGCAAATTCCATATTTGGAATCCAGGTTTACTGATGTGTTATGTGTACCTGAAATGGAGCATAATTTGTTAAGTGTGTCTAGTTTAGACAAGCAAGGTTATGAAACCACATTTGTTAATGGGAAGTGTCTCATCCAAAGAAATGGGAATGTTTGTGCACAGGGCATAAAAGAGGATAATCTTTATGTATTGCAGGGACAAAAGGTGCCACATTGTTCCCAGATATTTAAAAATGTAGCAGAACACAATTCGTGTGTTCATCTTCTGCACAGACGACTTGGTCATGCTAATTTTAAGGTTGTTCAACAAATGAAAGAATTTGCAGAAGGATTAGATTTGAAGGGATGTAAGGCATATTTGGATTGTGTAGTATGCAAAGCATCGAAATCCAAAGCATTCCCAGTGAGCAAGTTTAGCACAAGACAAACCACAAGAGCTCTAGAACTGGTGCATGCTGATTTAATTGGGCCTATGCAAGCCAGTTTGGGAGGAGCAAAGTATGCGCTGGTCATTGTGGATGACTACAGCAGGTTTGGGTTTTGCTACTTACTTAAGAGTAAAACAGAGGTGCTACAGCAATTTAAGCAATGGTTAAGTTTTGTAGAGAGAAGGTACAAACAACAGGTATGTCAGTTGCAAACTGACAGAGGTTCTGAATTTATGTCAACAAATTTTCAACAATGGTTGAGACAATTGGGAATAAGACACAGGCGCACAAATCCTTACACACCGGGAGAGAACGGAGTGGCTGAAAAGAGGAATGGTGTTTTGCAAACAATGAAAGACTCATTACTGGAGGATTCTGGTATGAGCAGGTCATATTGGGGTGAAGCCATACTGACTGCCAATTATTTAGTAAATAGGCTGTGGAGTTCATCCATCAATAATACTCCATATGCAATGTTATATGGGAGAAAGCCTTCTCTAGCACATTTAAAAATATTTGGAAGTACTGCTTGGGTACATATTCCAAAGGCAATCAGAAGAAAGGGACAACAAAAGGCTAGAAAGCTCAGATTTGTGGGCTATGAGCCAGGCTCAAAAGGGTATCGCTTTAGCGATGGAAGTAAAAGGATAGTGATTTCAAGATCTGCTAGTTTTGCAGAACAAAATTGGAACAGAATTGATGCAAATTCTGAAAATGTCTCACTTAGTGACGGTGATCCGCTTAGCGACGGTGATCCACTTAGTGACAATAACTCATTTAATGATGGTGAATCATTTTCTGAAGGTGTCTATGTTCAGGGAGGAGAGTCTGAACAAGATATGAAGCCAGAAAAGCTTGAAACACAAGAACAGGCAATGCCACGTAGGTCAGAGCGTAGGAACAGAGGGGTTCCGCCAGACAGGTATTCTGCCAGTAAAGTTAAAGTGTGTAATGTGTGGTATGAGCCAAGAAACTATAAGGAAGTATTGGCATTACCAAAAGTTGAACAAGAAAAGTGGAAGGAAGCCATGGATAAAGAGATGAAATCCATGGGAGATCATGAAGTGTTCACATCTGTGACTTTGCCACAGGGTACCAAGGCTGTAGGATGTAAGTGGGTATACAAGAAAAAGGTATTACCCAATAATGAAGTACAGTATAAGGCAAGATTGGTGGCACAAGGTTTTTCTCAATTAAAGAATGTGCACTATGATGAGGTGTTCGCGCCAACTGTAAAAGGTGAGAGCATAAGACTAGCACTGGCATTAGCATCAGCATACAGGCATAGAATTTGGCATTTTGATATAACCACTGCATTCCTCAATGCTGAATTAGAGGAAGAAATTTATATGGTTCAAGCGCCAGGGTATGAAAATAAAAAGCCTAACATGGTGTATAAATTGAACAAGGCCATTTATGGGCTGAAGCAGTCAGCCAGAAATTGGAATATCTGTTTAGATACTGCATTGAAAGGTCTTGGGTTCAAGAGTTGCAAGGCTGATGGTTGCATATACACTGGAAAGTTACAAGGTGGGAATTGTCTACTATTAGCATTTGTGGATGATCTTTATTTCATTGCAAAAGATGCATCACAAGTTAAAGAATTTGCTAATAAGTTAGAAAAGAAATTTGAATTAAAGAATTTGGGAGAAATAAAGAATTATCTCGGTGTAGAGATACAAAAAACTGAAAAAGGTGGTTATATTTGTCAGAGTTACGCAATAGATCAGAAGCTTCAAAAGATAACTGCATTTTGCTGATTCAAATAACTTCTTTATAAGTAGAATAAAACATTAACAATACCACACTTTGTTTCAGATCACATGTTGAGATGTTTTCACAGCAAGCTTTAATGGTGGACAGACTAAACCACACCCTTCTTCTTGCTAAGTTTCTGGACATGCTCAATTAACACTTCAGCCCGATTGGCTGACTCAATCACATGGCTCTCCCAGTCATGAATATTCCAACACTCCTCCCTTCATTACTGGGAGAGACATCAAACCTATTGCATTTAAACATTTCCTATAATGGACACCACCCAATGGTTTGGTCATCATGTCTGCTAAATTATCCTCTGAAGAACAATGATGTAAACGTATCAATTTTTCTTTTACAGCTTCCCTGACATTACAATACTTAATGTCCACATGTTTACTTCTGTTCTTCACTCTGTCACCTGTTGCCATTTTTATACAAGCAGCATTATCTTCATAAACAGTTACAGCTTCATTTACATTTACATTTAAATCTTGTAACAACTGTACATACCAAACTACTTCAGAACATAACTCAGACAATGCAATAAACTCTGCTTCAGCAGTTGAAATAGCAACCGTTGTTTGTTTTCTGGACTTCCAACCAATTAAAGCCCCTCCAAACATTATTACAATTCCAGAATTAGACTTTCTGGTTTTTACATCATTTGCATAATCACTATCAACATAACATTTCAATTTTAATTCTTCAGTGACCTTTATTTGAAGACCCAAATTCACAGTTCCCTTCAAATACCTGAGAATTCTTTTCACACTCATCCAATGCAACTTTGTAGGTGTAGCAGTAAAGCGACTTAGAATGCTCACTGCACAAGCTATGTCTGGTCTGGACCACTGTGACAGATATAACAGACTCCCTATTGCAGAGTGATATATCTCCTGATCACAGGCTTCACTTTTGTCCTCACCCAAACTATTGTAAAAATCTGTGCTCATAGGTGTAGGAGCAATATTACAATCTTTCATGTTATATTTCTCTAATAATTGTTCAATTTTTCTCCTTTGACTGAGAATATAACCCTTTTCAGTTTTTTTGTATCTCTACACCGAGATAATTCTTTATTTCTCCCAAATTCTTTAATTCAAATTTCTTTTCTAACTTATTAGCAAATTCTTTAACTTGTGATGCATCCTTTGCAATGAAACAAAGATCATCCACAAATGCTAATAGTAGACAATTCCCACCTTGTAACTTTCCAGTGTATATGCAACCATCAGCTTTGCAACTCTTGAACCCAAGACCTTTCAATGCAGTATCTAAACAGATATTCCAATTTCTGGCTGACTGCTTCAGCCCATAAATAGCCTTGTTCAATTTATACACCATGTTAGGCTTTTTATTTTCATACCCTGGCGCTTGAACCATATAAATTTCTTCCTCTAATTCAGCATTGAGAAATGCAGTGGTTATATCAAAATGCCAAATTCTATGCCTGTATGCTGATGCTAATGCCAGTGCTAGTCTTATGCTCTCACCTTTTACAGTTGGCGCGAACACCTCATCATAGTGCACATTCTTTAATTGAGAAAAACCTTGTGCCACCAATCTTGCCTTATACTGTACTTCATTATTGGGTAATACCTTTTTCTTGTATACCCACTTACATCCTACAGCCTTGGTACCCTGTGGCAAAGTCACAGATGTGAACACTTTATGATTTCCCATGGATTTCATCTCTTTATCCATGGCTTCCTTCCACTTTTCTTGTTCAACTTTTGGTAATGCCAATACTTCCTTATAGTTTCTTAGCTCATACCACACATTACACACTTTAACTTTACTGGCAGAATACCTGTCTGGCGGAACCCCTCTGTTCCTACGCTCTGACCTACGTGGCATTGCCTGTTCTTGTGTTTCAAGCTTTTCTGGCTTCATATCTTGTTCAGACTCTCCTCCCTGAACATAGACACCTTCAGTAAATGATTCACCATCATTAAATGAGTTGTTGTCACTAAGTGGATCACCGTCACTAAGCGGATCACCGTCACTAAGTGAGACATTTTCAGAATTTGCATCAATTCTGTTCCAATTTTGTTCTGCAAAATTAGCAGACCTTGAAATCACTATCCTTTTACTTCCATCGCTAAAGCGATACCCTTTTGAGCCTGGCTCATAGCCCACAAATCTGAGCTTTCTAGCCTTTTGTTGTCCCTTTCTTCTGATTGCCTTTGGAATATGTACCCATGCAGTACTTCCAAATATTTTTAAATGTGCTAGAGAAGGCTTTCTCCCATATAGCATTGCATATGGAGTATTATTGATGGATGAACTCCACAACCTATTTACTAAATAATTGGCAGTCAGTATGGCTTCACCCCAATATGACCTGCTCATACCAGAATCCTCCAGTAATGAGTCTTTCATTGTTTGCAAAACACCATTCCTCCTTTCAGCCACTCCGTTCTCTCCCGGTGTGTAAGGATTTGTGCGCCTGTGTCTTATTCCCAATTGTCTCAACCATTGTTGAAAATTTGTTGACATAAATTCAGAACCTCTGTCAGTTTGCAACTGACATACCTGTTGTTTGTACCTTCTCTCTACAAAGCTTAACCATTGCTTAAATTGCTGTAGCACCTCTGTTTTACTCTTAAGTAAGTAGCAAAACCCAAACCTGCTGTAGTCATCCACAATGACCAGCGCATACTTTGCTCCTCCCAAACTGGCTTGCATAGGCCCAATTAAATCAGCATGCACCAGTTCTAGAGCTCTTGTGGTTTGTCTTGTGCTAAACTTGCTCACTGGGAATGCTTTGGATTTCGATGCTTTGCATACTGCACAATCCAAATATGCCTTACATCCCTTCAAATCTAATCCTTCTGCAAATTCTTTCATTTGTTGAACAACCTTAAAATTAGCATGACCAAGTCGTCTGTGCAGAAGATGAACACACGAATTGTGTTCTGCTACATTTTTAAATATCTGGGAACAATGTGGCACCTTTTCTCCCTGCAATACATAAAGATTATCCTCTTTTATGCCCTGTGCACAAACATTCCCATTTCTTTGGATGAGACACTTCCCATTAACAAATATGGTTTCATAACCTTGCTTGTCTAAACTAGACACACTTAACAAATTATGCTCCATTTCAGGTACATATAACACATCAGTAAACCTGGATTCCAAATATGGAATTTGCACATCGCCTCTTCCAATGATTTTAGCCTTTTGACCATTGGCTAAGGCCACTTCTTCATGGTTTCCTGGGAAAAATCTGGAAAATAAGTCAGAATTATTAACAATTGTTTGACTAGCCCCACTGTCAATCAACCATTTGTCTCTATTGTTATTATAACAAACTTTTGCAACTGCAATCTGTCCTTGCAAATAATGTCTCTTGTCTTGCATACTTCTTCTCTGTGCACAGCTTTTCTGCAGATGATTGGTTTCTCCACAAATGAAACACGCTTTCTTATCTTGCTTGCAGAATTGTTGCTGTGTAACTTGATCTCTCCTGCCTCTGCTCTCCTCTTGTTGCAGACATCTCGGCTGTTGCTAGAGATAGGCAGCCTGTGGAAAATTTTGCTGGAGACTTGCTGTAAATTTCCACTGTACTCCTTGTTGGGCCCCTGCCTGTGGAATTTTCCATCAGCATGGCTGAAAAGCCTTTTCTCATATTCATTCAATAAACACGATTTCAAAGCCTCCAAATTCAAATCTGCTTCTGGCTTACTTTCAAAAATAGCTGATACAGTCTCCCAGCTCTGATCCAAACTATTTAACACTAATAAAACTTTCTGGGACTCTGGAAACTTTACTCCACGTTGCTCCAATTCTAGAAAATTAGACTGCATTTTCATTAAATGATCTTCCATAGAATCTCCTGTCTGCAAACTCATTCTGAAAAGCTTTCTTGAAAGTTGGACCACATTACACGCAGAAACATTGACATGTACTGCTTTCAATTTCTGCCATATTTCTTTTGCAGACTTTAATTCAGCTACATTTAAGAATTGATCATCCCCCAGACTTAACAGAAGATAAGCCATAGCTTTGTCATGAGCCTTTTGATCTGCTGCTCCAAGCACTTGTGGGGGGTCTGCTACGATGTCCCATAATTCTTTTGCTTTCAAAAAACATTCCATTTTTGCAGCCCAAATTAAATAATTTTTCTTCCCCAATTTGGGTATTGGACTGTCTTTAAATTCCATAGCAGCAGCCATCCTGCTTTACTTTTCTTCTCTGCCTGTTCCTTTAACAACACAGACAGCTTCTTATCAGCTTTAAATTACAATGCAGTTTTAACTTTACTTCTTGAGCGATTTCTGGGCCCATAACCTGTCAGAGTTACGCAATAAATCAGAAGCTTCAAAAGATAACTGCATTTTGCTGATTCAAATAACTTCTTTATAAGTAGAATAAAACATTAACAATACCACACTTTGTTTCAGATCACATGTTGAGATGTTTTCACAGCAAGCTTTAATGGTGGACAGACTAAACCACACCCTTCTTCTTGCTAAGTTTCTGGACATGCTCAATTAACACTTCAGCCCGATTGGCTGACTCAATCACATGGCTCTCCCAGTCATGAATATTCCAACAATATTCTCAGTCAAAGGAGAAAAATTGAACAATTATTAGAGAAATATAACATGAAAGATTGTAATATTGCTCCTACACCTATGAGCACAGATTTTTACAATAGTTTGGGTGAGGACAAAAGTGAAGCCTGTGATCAGGAGATATATCACTCTGCAATAGGGAGTCTGTTATATCTGTCACAGTGGTCCAGACCAGACATAGCTTGTGCAGTGAGCATCTTAAGTCGCTTTACTGCTACACCTACAAAGTTGCATTGGATGGGTGTGAAAAGAATTCTCAGGTATTTGAAGGGAACTGTGAATTTGGGTCTTCAAATAAAGGTCACTGAAGAATTAAAATTGAAATGTTATGTTGATAGTGATTATGCAAATGATGTAAAAACCAGAAAATCTAATTCTGGAATTGTAATAATGTTTGGAGGGGCTTTAATTGGTTGGAAGTCCAGAAAACAAACAACGGTTGCTATTTCAACTGCGGAAGCAGAGTTTATTGCATTGTCTGAGTTATGTTCTGAAATAGTTTGGTATGTACAGTTGTTACAAGATTTAAATGTAAATGTAAATGAAGCTGTTACTGTTTATGAAGATAATGCTGCTTGTATAAAAATGGCAACAGGTGACAGAGTGAAGAACAGAAGTAAACATGTGGACATTAAGTATTGTAATGTCAGGGAAGCTGTAAAAGAAAAATTGATACGTTTACATCATTGTTCTTCAGAGGATAATTTAGCAGACATGATGACCAAACCATTGGGTGGTGTCCATTATAGGAAATGTTTAAATCCAATAGGTTTGATGTCTCTCCCAGTAATGAAGGGAGGAGTGTTGGAATATTCATGACTGGGATAGCCATGTGATTGAGTCAGCCAATCAGGCTGAAGTGTTATTTGAGCATGTCCAGAAACTTAGCAAGAAGAAGGGTGTGGTTTAGTCTGTCCACCATTAAAGCTTGCTATGAAAACATCTCAACATGTGGTGAAACAAAGTGTGGTATTGTAAATGTTTTATTCTACTTATAAAGAAGTTATTTGAATCAGCAAAATGCAGTTATCTTCTGAAGCTTCTGATTTATTGCGTAACTCTGACATAAAACAAGTAAATAAAATAGGGCAGTGTAGCATAGCAGAATCAGAAGATATAAAAACCATGCTATTCTTCTTTGTTCATTTCTACAACTGGAACTTCAGTTGAATTTCATTTTGTCCTGTTCTCCAGAGCCGCAATACCTGAATAAAGCTTATTTTGCCAGGAATTAGATCTCTGATTAATTAGGATCACATTATGGAAGCCAGACAGATAACCCTTGTTTAGTATGTTGGTCAAAACAATAAAGAACATGATGAGTCCTTCAGGACTAACCATGTTATTATTATTATTCAAGAGAAACCATTCGCTATTTTTAATCAGATTTTTTTCCTCCTAGATTTAGGAAATACAGTCTATTTCCAGCTTGTGCTACAATAAAATGATTACTCCTCAATTAGCACAGAACTCTGTTGTTTTAGCTTATGGAGCAAAAGGTTTTGAAAGCACCCTCGTGGGTGTTCCTTAAATCATTTCCCAGGGCCACTAATCAATGTGAAATAAACAGGGGTCTCTTTTTCCTGTTTTCACAGTCACCACTTCAGCCCCGAAGAACCAATTTTCTCCTAAAAGCTCTATGGACAAAACGGAAAGCAAACAAACAGCACCTACCCATCTACCTTGGGTGGGCGAGCAAGGAAGAAGCTAAAGAAAGATCTCAAATAAGATGCAAACGAAAGGTAGGGAAGGAAGGAAGGAAGAAGGAAGGAAGGAAGGAAGGAAGGAAGGAAGGAAGGAAGGAAGGAAGGAAGGAAGGAAGGAAGGAAGGAAGGAAGAGACAAATCAATTTAGCTGGTGGGAGAGGGAGAGGGAGAGGGAGAGAGAGAGAGAGAGAGAGAGAGAGAGAGAGAGAGAGAGAGAGAGAGAGAGAGAGAGAGAGAGAGAGAGAGAGAGAGGGAAGAAAATAGGGAGGAAGGGAAAGAAGAGAAGAAAGGAGAAACCTCGATAGAGAAATAACAGCTAGCAAGCAAAAAAGAAAACAGGAATGGACGTCTTTTTTTTAAAGCGCTGGTGAGATCTCACGCCTTTCACTGTTCCCTAGATCAGTTGTTGCTCCAACCTTGGCAACTTTTACGAGGTGTGGACTTCAGCCGGCTGGGAAATTCTGGAAGCTGAAGTCCCCACGTCTTCAAGCGGTCTAGGATGAGAAACGCTGCCTTAAATGCGCCAGCCTTTGGGCGACGCTCGCTCCTCCTTCGATTTAGGTGGCTCCGAAAGCTTTTTCCGGCAAGAATCCCGTTGCCTTTTTAAAAACAAAAACAAAAGTGCGAAACGGACAAAGGAGGCTTGTTGGTCTTTCGCCTCTCTCGGATGACCGGCTAGTCGCCTTGATGAAGAGCCATTAATTATAGCCATTCAGTCAATATTAGGAAAGGCGACGGAGGTGGGTTTATTTATTTATTGCTTTTAAAGGTAGGATTAAGGAGACCCCCAGATCGCCCCGTTAGGGTATTCCTGCTCACGGCCGAAAGTTTTCGTTGCGCGGCGCGCTCTCCGCGCGGCCGATCGAACCGGGTTGCATAAATTAGGAACCGAGAATGACGAAGGCGCAGCCTGTAGGATGGGAGCGCGCGCGCGCGCGTGTATGCATGCATGGTCTATATTTGCATGCGTGTCGAAGGTAGCTTGTCGCCGCCGTTTTGCAGAAAGACTGCGACTGAATTCAACGCGGAATGGTTGGTTTGGGTCCATCGGTTGGGAGAGACACAAGTCAGGCAAAGTCTACTTGTTCTTTAAAGCAGGAGACTCCAACCTCAAGTTCCAAGGAACTTGAAGCCCACAAGTCTTAAAGTTGCCAAGGTTGGAGACCCCTGCTTTAAAGGAAGTGTCTCGCTTTGGAGAATAGGTCCTTGGTCTTCGCTGCCTCTTTGCAGGTTCTTCCTGCCCTTCATTTACGCAGAGGTCTTCAAACTTGGCAACTTTAAGACTTGTGGACTTCAACTCCCAGAATTCTCCAGCCAGCATAGCTGGCTGCATAGTATATAAACAGGTTTTATTGTCATGTCCTCAGACCAATTTATCAGCTAAATAATGGAGGTGGGATTTTAATTTTGTTGTTGTTGGTGGTGGTCAAATACAGCTCTCTGGTTTCACTATTTCATATTTCAATGAGTAAGCAATGCTCTTCCTTGCCCTGATGTCTTTCCAATTGTTCCTGAATATAAGAGGCACATTGTTTGATAATTATAGGAATTGTAATCCAGACACCAGATTGAGGGAAGCTAATTACAATTGCCCAATGCACTTTACCTTCCTATATGTTGCACCTTTCCACATTCTGATTTGTCCAAATTACAGCACTTTAGGAAGTGACAAAGTGCAATGGATTTCCAGCCTCCCAAAGGTTCCTTGGACCAAAGTTTGGTCCCAGGGTACTGACTGGCTAAGCCAGAAGAAGTGATGGGAGAGGCAATGGAAGATTTAAGGACAGCCTGTTAAGAGAAGTTTGCAGAAGCTGATCAAAGCAGTTGAGGGCATTTTGGCCCATTCTCCACATCTAGGAGAGAGAGATGGGAGAACTGAGAGAGTACAGACATCTTGGAGACAGGGGTTATTGAAGCTTTCAGGATTGCATATACACCACAGATTCTCACCCTTTCTTATCATCAGTGTTATTGTCATTGTCATCATTAAGTCAGGACATTTTGTTTCCTTCATGTTTATGATCCTTTGGAGCCAAGAGAGCAGCAGGAGTGTAGAAAATTCCAAATACTAAAAGACAACTATGTTTAACTTATCTGATTTAATGCCCCAAAGGAAAAGTATCAATTCATTTGATTATTTCAAATCCCGCTTCATGCTTTATGCAAAGAGCGGAGGGCAACTAGCCATTCAAACAAGATCACATTCCTTCTCCATTAGGAACACAGTTTCTGGCTTTTTGAGGAATACTGTAGATGGAATGTTTACTTGGATTGGCAGAGGCCCCCACTAGCAACCCCCCTCCCAAAAGTGCTACAGTAGCCAATGCATTCTTAAAACCAAACACTGAAGCTAAAAATGCCTGTGAATCAGAACCAGACAAACTAAGACAGTCGAAAATGCTTTAAAAAGGGAGCCAGTTATGGCAGAATAAGTTAAAAGTTAATCTACCATTTTATTAAAAAAACAAAAAACAAAAACACCACAGTGACATGACCATACTAAGTTAAAGACTTGAACCATACAGATGGCCCAGGAAACTGCTATGTTATTAAATTTAGGAAAATCTTAAACCAGGCAGTCTACAAATGTACAGGCAGATACAAGTGCATTAACTTTAATTTATGTGTGCAGTGCTTCGCAGTTTCCATTCCTCCCATCTCCCAGTCCCTTGAAAACATCCTATAAAAAGTGTTAACTCATAAAAAGTGGCCTACTAATTCTTGGATAAAGCATTCAGAGAGAGAAAATTCAGTTTATTTAGAACAGGGATCCTCAAACTTGGCAACTTTAAGACTTGCGGACTTTAACTCCCAGAATTCTGCAGCCAGCTATTGCCAAGTTGGAAGACCTCTGATTTAGAACTATAATTAATTTGTGAAAAACAAAACAACATGGATCCAAAGAATGTTGGGTTGTAAATGTTCCTCTGATTCTTCTATTCATATGCCACTCGGGGCAATTTATTTAGCATCCTAATTGTAACATAATTTGGAAGCCAGCGTATCTTGAAAAATGGGATATATAAATATCACAATAATACATCCTTCCCTGCAAAATCAGTTGAGTAATTGGATCCTATGCAGCTTACTCAAAAGTAGTCTCTTCTTTTAAAGATCCTAAGGCAGGAGTCCCCAAACTTGGCCACTTTAAGACTTGTGGACTTTAGCTTCCAGAATTCTCCAGCCAGCTATGTCCACAAGTCTTAAAGTGGCCAAGTTTGAAGACCTCTGGGATCCTATTAATGAGATTAATTCTAAAGGGATTAATTCCTGTGCCTAAGTAGTTTACTCAGAAGTAAACCATATCATTTCATGAGGTTTTCAGCATGATAGACATACTTAAGAAATATTCCTGTTTCCCAAGAAAATCTTCATGGACCTTGACTCCCCTGCAAACTATAAAAAACCATCAGGGCACCAACAAAACTGAAGATGGTTTAGAAATCTGAGGCCTAATGCTCCTTATCATAAAGCTTATTCTGGAAAAATAGATATTCCACACATGTAAGAAAACTCCCATTGTTTTCCATATTGCTTGGTGTGCTTTCAGGTTTGAAACATGGTACAGAAATAGGTCTGTGGTTCAAATGTAGCCAGGATGGCCCAGGTGACCTTCTGGTTGCTGAAATTATTTCTAAACACCTTTAACTCAGAAGAAAGTCCCACGGAGTTGCTCCCCTATTAAAAGGCCACGTGCATTAACAAAAATATAGGATAACTCTAGGGCAGGAAGTATGCTTAAGTTTGCAATTCTAGGCTCACTTATTTGGAATTTAATAAATCAGAATTCTGATTCCAAATTGAATTCAGAAGAGATGTGTATTATATTGTGTTATAAACTGTAATCCAAGGAGTATTTTTTGTTTGTTTCTTAAATCTGAAGCAGACCCATAGGTCAGTTGCAGGAGAACCCTGATATATTATCCAGGGCATCACTTGACAATTTTGAGCTAAAGCAATTGGGACATGGGCCTGCCCTTTCTGCAGTGAATTGAGATAAACTAACATTATGCCTATGGGAAACTGATGTATAGCCCTTTGAAGAATAAAACTCTTCGGAAACTTTATGACTATATAGGGCGAAGCCCTTTAACATCCTTATACATACAGATATGTATTTATTTATTTATTTTAAAAATGTATTGGGTACCCATCCTACCATAAGGTAACTATATAATGGTTGCAGGAACTGGGTATGTCTATTTTAATTAAAAGAAGGACTAGGGGAGACATGATAGCAGTGTTCCAATATCTCAGGGATTGCCACAAAGAACAGGGAATAAAACTATTCTCCAAAGCACCTGAGGGTAGAACAAGAAGCAATGGGTGGAAACTAAACAAGGAGAGAAGCAACTTAGAACTAAGGAGAAATTTCCTGACAGTTAGAACAATTAATCAGTGGAACAACTTGCCTCCAGAAGTTGTGAATGCTCCAACCCTGGAAGTTTTTAAGAAGATGTTGGATAACCATTTGTCTGAAGTGATGTAGGGTTTCCTGCCTAAGCAGGGGGTTGGGCTAGAAGACCTCCAAGGTCCCTTCCAACTTTGTTGTTGTTGTTGTTGTTGTTGTTGTTATTATTGTTCATAAATATATTAAAAGCAAGAATTAAAAATCAAGGACACATGGGGAGGGCAGGGGCAGAATGGGGGAGGTGGGATCTGTTGTTACCTCCATTGAACCACCTCCATTGAACTGTTTCCCCCATTGGGGCCACAGGCCAACTGGCAGACTCAGGTCTTTAGCTTTGGAAAGGAGAGGAGGATTGGGGCCAACCTCCCATGGGAGGGGCAAGATGTTTCAGAGGGCAGGAGAAACAGCAGAGAAGGATCTCTTCCTGGACTGAAGGGACCCACAGCATGCCTCTCTGGCAGCACGAATGGGATGGGCCAATCCCAGTGGGGTGAGACAGTCCCTCAGATAACCTGTATGTCCTGTACTGGATGTATGTCCATCCAAAATAAGCAAGTTGAATTCAGTGGGAGTTTTAGCATCCCAAAGCTCGCTTAATGCCTAGGGTAATTCAGCATTTCTCTGGAAACAATTCCCACTCAACTCAGATAGCTGACTTCCACAATAAGAACTGTTAGGTCGTAGTTCGGTAGGGAGATCTACTCAGAGACACACAGAGCTCTTAAAATCTTGTGGATTTTTTAAATGAATTGAAATGAAAAATTTCATTTCTGACCTAGCAAATGTTGCTCAATAAATTACACATTTTAGTGCTTGCATTAAAATGAAATGAATTTCTATACAGGAGAACATTAAAAAAAAAAGTCCTAAAAGATGTAGTGCACATAGACACCTTGGAAGGTGAGTACAATAACACAATGAGTTAATGAGTTAGGATCACTGCATAAAAATATTCAATTCCTACTGAGTATCAGTTGCTCAGGTGCACTACACTATGGCATCCCATTGACATGGAAACAAAGACAGACAAAAAAAATATTCATGGTCTCATCCAGTTAGCTTTTCTGATATACTTATGCTAACATGTATCAACTATAGTTGGAAAGCAAAACATAAATGTTACACATTTATGAATTGATCTGATCTGATTAAGGTTGGTTTTGAAATTAAATTGGTTCAAATAGCCATTTTATTTGGTTTAGGACTCATTTGGATCGTTACACATTGGTGCATATGCATTTTTACGCCAAAACTACCAACATCAATTTGGACTGACATAATGTGATTTGTCATTCCAAACTGATTGGAATCGGTTGGAATCACTCTATAATGTTGACATGGTGGTGAAGGTCAAGACTGCCAAGATTGAGGAGACTCAGAAGAAAGTTTACCCCCAACCTTGGAAGCTCATTAGGTGATTTTGAGCCAATTATTCTTTCAGTCTAACCTACCTATCAGGGCTGTTATGGGAAAGTTTGAAGAGAAACTTTTGTATACATTGGGATATAAATCAATAATTCAATATATACACAAATACATAGTTTTAATTTCAAAGCAGTTGAATCTTTATATAGTCTATAATAACAATACTATAAGAAGAATGTACTGGTATGAATACAAGAATGGCTGGATGCAGATATCTATCTATCTATCTATCTATCTATCTATCTATCTATCTATCTATCTATCTATCTATCTATCTATCTATCTATCTATCATCTATCTATCTATCTATCTATCCCCCCAGAGATCCGAACCATTCCCACCTTGCTGGCCTTCTGGAAAGCCATTAAGGCATGGCTCTTCCTGCAGGCGGGGTGATTGAGACTGTTGCTTGTGTTGTTTTTATCCTTTCAATTACTATCTTATTATTGTTGTTGTTTTTATAGTATTTTTTATAGTATACAGCTGTTCTTATATATGTTGTATGCCGCCCTGAGTCCCCAGGGAGTAGGGCGGCCTATAAGAATTGCAAAATAAAATAAAAACAAACAAACAAACAAACAAACAAATAGATAGATAGATAGACAGAAAGATTTTAGACCTGTGTGGCAGTCACTAGTATTATCTTTTTTTTAAAGCATTAATTTTCTTTTACAAATAAAATGCCTCTTGGAAGGTGTGCATTAAAGCAACAATAAAAGCAACACCAAATGTAAGCTAGGTGGTGCTGAATTGAGGAATTGTTTGGGGTCAATTAACATATTTAAAATCTATGAAGGATTAATCCCCCTAGCAACATGTCTCCATTAAAAAGAAAGAAAGAAGGATAAATAGGCAACTTAACTTGTAAACCTTTCTCAGTACTTCTTTGAATTAGACTTCTAAAATAAGTGATGTTCACATTTGCCTGGCTTACCTGGACATTAAGATTTCAATTAAATGCTTGTCAGCTTAAATTTAAGCACTGCCCAGGAATAGCACCATTATTATTATTTTTGCCTAAGTTCAGGGCAGTTTACTTTCTAGGAAGCCTGTTTAGCAAACATCCCACCCAGACTTAGAAAAACCGGTTTGTCACAAACAGGGCTGGACCAACTGGACCCCTTCTCCCCCCCCCCCCTTTCTGTATTTTTAAAACAACAACAAAATCCAGTGAATTCAGCCCCTCCTGCTTAAGTAAAGCCTTGCCTGGAATGGCATCTGCTTGGAGAATTTGTTTTAAGGATTGCAGAAAGTCAAAAAGTCTTTCCAAGACCTTTGGATGAAATACATTTTAAGGTTAGAGTTCTTTGATGTCATTGGATTGATCATAGAGCTACATGCTGGATACTCCTCAACATATTCCAAATAATTGAATTAAACTAGTCAGCAACATTTGCATTTCAGTTCTTTTGATAGCAAGATCATACAGACATTTATTCACAAGTAAGCCCCACTGAACTCAAGAAGATTTATTCCAAGTTAAATGTGCATTGAACCATTGCATGGAAGAAGAATGTCTAATTTTATAAACTGCCCATTGCCCTGTGAGGTTGTTGACAATGTATTGAACAACACATTCTCTCATCTACAGCAACCATCATCCTCAACCATTGGCCAACCCCCCCCCCCCCCCAGATTATGAGTAGATGTGTGGTCCAGCAAGTCTGGAGGGTCCAGGGATAGGAAAGTTGTTGAATATTTGGTTAGTGAAGTCAAAATATGGGCATTTTTGTGACATTTGCAAAGTGTTCTAAGTTTTGCTAAAACTTTCTCACTGCATTTAAAACAACAAGCTGGAGGGGGATGGATGAGTTCCACTGCAAAATATCTTCATTAACAAAACAAATCCTTCATTTTGATGATGAACGCTTGGGTGATGATTCGAAGAATGCAAGCAGACAAGAGAAGGCAATGGGGTTGCCTAAAATCCATCAGTGGAAGCCACCTTGCTTTCTCACTTTGCCAAATAGGTTTTGGAATGAAAAGGACACACAGCTCGCCCTGAAACTAACTGGTTCCTTAAGATGATTTTATTGGGGACGATGGTCATTCATTTCATTGAATGCATTTATCAGAAATCTTTTTCACACCTTTTGAGGCCCTTTTTGCTAAACCCAGAATAGCTGCCGAAAGCAATATTCCTATGCACTCTACTGGGGAATAAGATCGGTCTACATAGGTAGTTAAGTCCCATTTCTACTATTTGAAGGAAAGCAGGAACTGGGGAAGGGTACAGGCTACAAGGCACATTTTTGAGCCATTTCAAATTCACTTGTGTTAAACATTTCCTGAAGCCTTTTCTTCCTTGACATCTATGGCATTTGGGCAGATGCATCTGATCGGTTTAGGTCTTTTAAATTCCCCATGGCTTTGTGTTCACTTTCTAAAATACAAAATATAGCCGGTTCCCACTCAAGGCCAAAATCCTTTCATGGGTGGGATTACAATTCTCTTAATATTTTCATTCCGTTGTGTCGCATTTTAAGAAGCTGAAGGTTTGAAAAGCAGATGAGTCCTATTGACAACTCCATCATTCTCACTTAGGATATATTTAACTTTGGAGTCTCTTCCCCAATATTGTTCCATCTGGTCCTCAGCTTAGCACAAAAACGGGTTTTTTCAAAAAAAAATTCCATCTTTAGTTTAAGATGATTGCTCTTCTTTTTTTCTAAAAAAAAAAAGCAACAACTTTTGGCCATTTCCTTTCTAATTCAAGAGAGTAAAAAAAAAAGACCTTGTGGCATATTGCATAGGACAGGAAATGAATAGGATACAAAACTGGTGAGGCAGAATGAATAGTTAGAAAAATTACAATTTGTTTTCCAGGGGAGGTCGTGATGGGGGGGGGGGGTTGGGAATCCTCAACTTTTCTTTAGCTAAAAGTCAAAGTCATCTGCAACCAATATCTTGGATGAGCCGCTCTGGAGAAGAACGTTTCTGCTAGGTTTATGGAAGTTTCCACCTAATTCGATTCAGGGCATCCACAGAATATGGAGGTAATTTTCTGTCGTGGGTCCCCTCTCCCTCCTAAATCAAGGTTGCCTTTTTCTGTGAGGATCCCAGCTCCCGCGCCTGGATCCCATCGCAGCAGACAACCCTGATCCCTGAACTGGCTTTCTTCAACACTTGACTCTTCCAGGTGTTTTTTTTTTTAAAAAACATCTCGCTAACGTACCTTTCAGTGTGATTTCCCAACTCATCATTCTCAGAGGCGTTTTTTGCACGGGAGGAATCTTTCGCCTGGAAATTATGTCCCCTTGTTTCGAGTCAAAACACTTTAGGCTGGGGATCTCTTTGGTGAGCTCGGGCGCAGACCCAGGCCTCCAGCCAATTCGCTTTTATTGTCTTACAAAGGGTTTTTTCCCCCCACCAAGATGGTGTCGAATTCTTGCACGGGCGCAACTCCGCCACAGCAAATGCCACCGTTCCTGCGCTTTCAGCGGGGAAATAAATATGAGGTTCACGCCCAGTCGGATTTTACTCATCCCTTGAATAGTTGAGACCTCGCCCCCCTGGTGCAATCCATTCAGCGGAATTGCCCCGAACGAGTGCACGGTTGTATACGCTTCCTTTTCAGCAAATCTCCTATGGCAAACATGGTTCTTTCGACTACTAGATCACATGCCCAGACTCTCCGTGCAAAAGATTACCACTCTGATGGTCTCCAATTGGCAGTGTCAACTGCACTCCAACTCCCGGCAATGGATCCCCCTGGCTGGGAATCATAGAAGCTGTCATTTAGCTGGAAGGGGGTCATATCAAAGGCGGCTTCCCCAGCCCCCTTTTACCAACCGCAGCACGAAGATGCCCCGTCCATGTGTCTTCCCTCCCCCCCCCCCCGCGGGCATGTGCCAAAGAGATCCGTTTGGGCTAAAATCACCCCAAAGAAGCCAGTGGGGCAATCGCGCGTGATGGAGGATTGCAAGCTAAATGCCTAAAATCCCTTTCCTACAGCCTGGTGTAGTAGCGATGCTTTTGAAACAACTTGAGTGGCACTTCTGCCCGGGTACTTTCTTGAGAGGGAGGATGTGCCACTTGGAACTCAGCGGAACTTTTCCAATTAGGAAGCAAATTGGATTGAACAATTCGTGCGGTTTCTCATAAACAACCGCTACCCATCTGCATAAACAAGGCTCCGAAGAAAGTTGTTATTATCTTGGGGGTCTTAACGAAATGGCATTTCTGCTAATTAAACACAACTGCCTTCGAAAAACAAGAACAGCCAGAGCCATCTTATTAGGATTGTAATACACTGTATACCACTGCAAGCAAAAAGAAAAGAAAAAAAAAAGATCTCGTTTACTTTTATTTCCAGGTTGTTAGATTAAAAAGCAAAAAGGCTGGTTTTTTATTCCTTTTCCCTATTTTCCCATTTTGGATTGGGAAGCAATTCAGGCTGCTAAACTCGCTTTATTACGAAGTTTTAAAAATATACTGGGAGATCTCTCTCTCTCTCTCTCTCTCTCTCTCTCTCTCTCTCTCTCTCTCTCTCTCTCTCTCTCTCTCTCTCTCTCTCTCTCTCTCTCTGTGTGTGTGTGTGTGTGTGTGTGTATCTCTCTCTCTCTCTCTCTCTCTCTCTCTCTCTCTCTCTCTCTCTCTCTCTCTCTCTATATATATATATATATATATATATATATATCTATATCTATATATATATCTATATATATATATATATATATATCTGTCCCAGTATATATAAAATAAACATCGATACTTAACTGAAAGAAACAAGGAAAATGCCACTTGCCTTTTCCCGAGGATGGCAAAAATCAAAGACCTACCATTGCCGCTACAACCTTTGGTCCTACTTTCTACACCTACCATTATTGCTAACCCCTGTAAGCGATAGTGTTGCATTTTAAGATCTTAAGACGAACGCTTCGAATCAATCGAGTTTGTTTTTTGTAAAAGAAAATCGCCAAGCGTGGCACGCCAGTAGCATTTTCTGGCAAATATGCGTGCTCAATGCAAATATTTCCCCTTCCCAGGGAAAAAAACCAAAAAACCCCGATCAAATTCCCTTTGCCAAAGCACGTTGTCACCGAGCCGCTCTCCGCTCCGCACCCATCCTCAACACCAGAGGGCGCCCTTGCACCGCCTTCAGCTCGCCGCCCTTGCGCCGCGAGGAAAGCTGGGAGAGCGCGCGAAACCCTCGCCCGGGTCGCCTCAGACGAGCCAACAGCTGCTCAGAAAGCTTTGGGAAAGAGGGGAGACAACCCCCCCCCCTTATTTTGGCTCTCCCGCCGTGACCCCCCCCCTCTCCCACGGCGGCGCCCACCCCCGGGATTCCTCCCCCCCGGGGGGCTTTGCGAAGAGCCTGCCTCGGTCGTGGGAGCCGTGAGCTCGCCCCACCGCCGTCCTTAGAGCCCTGAGGGGATTTCACGGCGGCGGCTGGGGGGGGGGGGGCGCCGATCTCTCTGCCCCCCCTTCCCCCGTCTGAGCAGGCAGAGGCGGGCTGCCTCGACTCACCGTTGGCGCTGGGGTGGGGCCTGCCGAAGTGTTTGCTGCTGGAAGCCTCTTTCCTGCCTTCCGGAGCCTCGCCGAAGTCTCCCTTTTTAATATCAGAGTCTTTGGAGAAGAGGCATTCGACGGTGGAAGGTTGCACCCCTGGGAGGGAAAAGAGAAGGAGGCCAGATTACAGACTGACAGAGTTGGAAGGGAGAGACCTTGCAGGTCATCTAGTCCACCCCCCTGCCCCAAGCAGGAGACCTTACAGCTGCCTCTACCTAGGATCGAACTCACGTAGATAGAATAGAAGTCGTTATTGGCCAAGTGTGATTGGGCACACAACCTCCTGACTGTGAGGGGAATGCTCCACGGCTGTTTGCTCCGCAGAGGGAAGGGTGTGGGGATCTGAAGCCCTCACTGGCTAGGTTGGACTGGCTGGGGATGATGGGGCCTTGAGGGATACCCCGAGGCCTCTGGGAAAGGCGAAGGTGGAGGCGCTGGTCCCCTTGGAGGAGCCCATAGCCTTCCAGTTCTCCCTGGACCTCCGTTGTCCCTCTTTCTCCATCCACCCGCCCTCCCAAAGGAGCTGCTTGGCCTCCTCTGTTGGGCTTCGAGTTTCGCAACGAGGCGAACCCGGGCCGTTGAACGGGCGCTTTGCCCCGGGCTAGAAGGCTCGCGGCTCTTTTCAGTTGGTGAGCCACGAAGCTTTGGGCTGTAACCCCCGAGAGCACAGGTCTTCAAACTTGGCCACTTTAAGACTTGTGGACTTCAACTCCCAGAATTCTCCAGCCAGCTATGCTGGCTGGAGAATTCTGGGAGCTGAAGTCCACAAGTCTTAAAGTGGCCAAGTTTGGGGACCCCTGCCTTAGGATCTTTAAAAGAAGAGACTACTTTTGAGTAAGCTGCATAGGATCCAATTACTCAACTGATTTTGCAGGGAAGAATGTTGCTGCCAACCTGCCTTCCATTGAGGACCTGTATACTGCACGAGTCAAAAAGAGGGCCGTGAAAATATTTACTGACCCCTCGCATCCTGGACATAAATTGCTTCAACTCCTACCCTCAAAACATCGCTATAGAGCACTGCACACCAAGACAACTAGACACAAGAACAATCCCCCCCACGCCATCACTCTGCTAAACAAATAATTCCCTCACCACTGTCAAACTATTCACTAGGCTGCATTACTATTACTATTAGTTTTTCTCATCGTTCATATCACCCATCTCCTCCCACTTATGACTGTATGACTGTAACTTGCTGCTTGTATCCTTACGATTTATATTAATATTGATTGTTTCCTGATTGCTTACTTGAACCCTATGACAACCATTCTTGACAAATGTATCTTTTCTTTTATGTACATTGAGAACATATGCACCAAAGACAGATTCCTTGTGTGTCCAATCACACTTCGCCAATAAAGAATTCTATTCTATTCTATTCTATTCTATTCTATTCTATTCTATTCTATTCTATTCTATTCTATTCTATTCTAGTGATATTTATATATCCCATGTTTCAAGATACGTTGGCTTCCAAAGTATGTTACAATTAGGATGCCAAATAAATTGCCCCGAGTGGCATATGAATAGAAGAATCAGAAGAACATTTACAACCCAACATTCTTTGGATCCATGTTGTTTTGCTTTTCACATATTAATTATAGTTCTAAATCAGAGGTCTTCCAACTTGGCAATAGCTGGCTGGAGAATTCTGGGAGTTGAAGTCCACAAATCTTAAAGTTGCCAAGTTTGAGGACCCCTGTTCTAAATAAACTGAGATTTCTCTCTCTGAATGCTTTATCCAAGAATTAGTAGACCACTTTTTATAGGATGTTTGCCAAGTTTAAAGACCCCTGCCCGAGAGGAACAAGCGTCCGGGACTGCGCTTGACTGACGGAGGACGCCTTAATTCTCGCCCGATCAATTGGAGCCCGGGGAGGGGGGCTACAGGTTTCTGAGCCCCGAAGGTTACCCCCGATTGGGCACCCCGTGAAGGCGCCCGGCACATATATGTATACCCCTCCCCCCCGATCTTTAAGGTCTCTTTTTTTGAAAACGGTCAACAAGTAAACAAGGCGTTGCAAGCACACTTCGACTTTAGAACTCTGCAGGTCGTTCCGGCTAAAATGAAAAAAACAATTCGGGGAGAAACATTTTTTTTCTTACCTAACTGGACGCAAGCCGATACAAGTTTACGGCAGTTGGACTCCATAACCCGTTATCTGCAAAACATCAGACGGATTGGCATTTGAGATGACAGGCGAAATAAACGTCAGCTTCATGAAGTCAAACGAGAAAAACAAACAAGCAAACAGCGACGCTTTAAAGAAAAACAAAGCAAGCCGTGGCGTCGCAAACAAGCCATCCTTCAGTAATGGATGGGGAAGGAAAAAATGCCCCCCCCCCAGACCCCTATTTATTTATTAATTTTGTTTGGCACCCATCTCCCCCAAAGTGACTCTGGGTAATATCCTTAAAGTAAAACCCATAAGTTATAACGAATAAATATATACAATCACAATAAAATTACAATAAAGTTAGATTGATTCCAACTTCCAATTATTATTCAGCCAAATACTTTGATTTAAGCTCCGGTAGATGCCAGCTAGCATGGTGAAGTCTGGAAATTGGGGGATAGGGCATTTAAGGTATCAGATTGGGAAAGCTAGTATAAAAAACCCAGGAGCAGACTGGGCTTGCTAAATTCAGTTTCAAGAATGCTGTGCTCCAGAGGCGTCCACCGGGTGTTGTCAAAAAGTTAAGATGGTGACCACAATCACATAATCCAAAATTTACTTATTCTTCATATGTATCAACTTTTTTGACCAGACTCTGCTCACACCCCTGATTTGAGGTCATCCCTGTGAAATCTATTCCCCCTCCCCCTCCCCATGTGGTGTGTGTGTGTGTGTGTGTGTGTGTGTGTGTGTGTGTGTGTGTGTGTGTGTGTGTGTGTGTGTACACTTGCAGATCTCTTTCATCTGTGCTGCTCAACGCAGGGAGTGAAGCAGGTGTACTTCACATGCTCTAAATTCTGATGCTCCAACCAAAGAAATAAAAGATTAAATTAAGGTAATCGACTTGACCAGTGACTTAAGCTTTGGACCGTAGAAGAAACTTAAGGCCATCTAGCTTTCTCATCCATTGAATTTGAATATTGACTCTGCATTAACTTCATTTTGAAATAAATTCACACACACACACACACACACACACACACACACACACACACACACACACACACACACACACACAAACACCCAAGTCCACTGATGCAAACCTAATGTGAATTCGCGTGCAACATTTCACGCCTGGAATCTGACAAATGCCCAGTGGCCCCGGGATATTTCTTTCCTGACAGAACCGTTTCAATGCACATAGATCTGCAGGGGTTATATAATTAGAGGGAAAAGTGGATTTTCTCACAGTTTTTTATAGGGATGCTGCATGCAGCATGGCAAAAAAAGAAAGAAAGAAAGAAAGAGAAAAAGAAGAAAGAAAGAAAGAAAAAAGAAAAAGAAAATCTGACCCTGAACAAAGGGAAGAAGCACACCTCTTGAATCAGTGAAATTAAAATGCATTAGTGTGAACATTCTATTCACTCATGTGTGTGTCATAAACAGCTTGCTTCAATTTAACTACCCAAAACCAATTTTTTCCTCTTACATTTAAAATTGCTTTTACTATTTGTTTCCCTAGAAATGGGCTTGTCTAAACTTGCTGGATTTTATTGATTGATTCAAATCAACAAGTCCGAGACTGGTTTCACCGAGGAAATCGACCCTATGGACTTGAAGGGGCCCCTGCAGTCTACCTTCACAAAATTATGGTCTTAAGGCTGGACATTTTACCTGAAAGCAAAGCTGATGTGATTCAGTGCAACAGACTCCCAAATAAAACCCGAAGCTGGGCTGTTCGTGAGTTAACAAGGGCTCACCCAGCCTGATCCTATGAAATGTTAGTCTTGTCTAAATCCACTGGAATAAATCAATAGCTGACATCTTTGAGCCAGGAGAGCATATCAAGATATTCAGCTTAAGGATGCTGCAATTTACATAACGGAGCAGGAAGGTTTGATGGGTGTCACCTCCACCACGTGGGAAAGGATATTCTTTTCAAGAGACATGAGCAGGTGTGTCTCACTGTAGATACCATTTCCATTTTCAAAGATTTGCAGTGTCTACTTCACTGAACCCATCACTATATGCCACTATAACAGCGATGGAGACAGCCTTTGTACCCTTTGTACAGCCACAGCACTGACTGGCAGGATGTTGCTATAAATCACTAGTGTGGATTGATCTCGAAAATGAGGAAGGTCTGGGTCTGAATTTGCACTCTCCGGGGTGGGAGTGGGAGGTCTGATTGGTAGAGAATGGAAGCCCAAATGAAATGTCTGAGCCCCCTTTCCAAGTAGAGGAGGCAGCCTCTCCAGTGCAGATTCCAGGGAAGGCCCTTTTGAGATGGAGACGAAACAGGGGCAAGAAAGGCAATGGACCACTCCTCTTCTCTGCTTTCCTCCTTTGGCTAGAAGGGAGAGGGGCTGCCTTTCTAACACTTTAGATGCCACATTCACTTCAACTTTTAACTCTTCTGAAGGGTACTTTTTAAACTTAACAGAGCAGAGCTAACAGAACAGAACAAACACCATAACTTAACACTAAAAAAGAAGTGTTAAGAAAGAGAGAGAAAAAAAGGAGCAAGATTAGTGCCTGATTGAGATGTCTGTTTGGGAGATATTACAAAAATCATTACCAGAGCTCTCAACTAACTCGGTATGAAGTAACACAGATGGGAGGTTATTAGTCCAGGCTTCAAATGTTTACTTATGGTAATTCTGATAGAAAATTTGCATGTCCTCTTCTGTTGGGTAATTTAACACCCCCATTCCCCAATATCCCCTTCCACCATTTCGGTGGGTTAACGGGGCGCTCACTCTTCACCAACTTATCCTTCTGAGCCTTCTCAGAAATCCTTGGGGGACAGGACAACTCTGCCTAACTGGCTAATCAGAAACAGCCAGGAAGATGAACAATAATCCCCTTGACTTAATGATGAGGATGATGAGGGTGATAAACCTCCATCCTATTTAAGCTGACTTACAAAACATGGGTCTCACAAGGAAAACCCTTTTTCAGAGGAAGATGCGTTTTCTTGCTCCAGGGAGAAAATTCCTAGAAGCTAGTAAGATTGCTGACTTCTTCCCACTCAGGCTGGCCTTAAGATCTCAGCTCAGAGCCATCGGATTTCTTTCCAAGCCATCAGCTATTCCTAAGTCTCTTGGAGAAGACCTGGGTGCCAGCAATGGATGCAATTGAGATATTGCTTCAGTTTAATGTATGTGGCCAGGGGGACATATGGAAAAGGTCTATTTTTCAGCAGTCAAGACACATGTAAGATACCCTGAACAGTTTACCTTCTCAACTACAACAGAAGAAGCAGGTGAGAAATTTCTCTCACAAGGAAGGCCTAATTTGAGATCTGTAGTGAAACTGTTAGAGAAAGGCAATTGAGAGTCCCTTTTAATTTCTCTTGGAGGAAGTGGGTTTTGTCAAGCAGGTTTCCCAGGATAAATTCAAACTCTCAGGCTTGCCTTACTGGCTAATTGAACACAGGGAGACAGATAACTTTTGCTTTAAGTCAGTGTTTCCCAACCTTGGCAAGTTGAAGATGTCTGGACTTCAACTCCCAGAATTCCCCAGCCAGCGAATGCTGGCTGGGGAATTCTGGGAGTTGAAGTCCAGACATCTTCAACTTGCCAAGGTTGGGAAACACTGCTTTAAGTCCTTCACTTCCAAAAACTGAACCACTAGAAAATATTATTCTAAAACAATGCAATATCAGGACTTCTATTTATCCATTGTTTTAAAATCTTGTTCTTACTTATTTTGGAATATAAATATTTATTTGATTGGAAGGATTCCTGATAGTTGAGAAATAAAGAAATTTTCAGCTGAAGTCTGCTCGGATTTAAAGGAAAGGCAGTACCAAGTTAAAACTACTTGGGCAAGTAAGGTTAAGAAGAAAGTGAGAAAGAAGAAAGGAACCGTGATTTTTGCCAAGAAAAAAATATTGCTTTTTAAACACCCAACCTGAAAATTTATCTATTGGGGGAGGGGGCAAGAGAAGGCTCTTGGGAATGACCGTTTTTTAGGCTTTATTAATATTAGCTCCAGATGTTAGACTGCTTATACAGTACATGCAAATGATCACATAAATAGAATAAATGGGACCCTCTACCAAATAATTTGGAGTCCACCAATCAATATTACAACTAGAATCATATTCTTTTCGGGGCCCAGTCTTCATCATATACTTGCCTCTCATATTCATTTTATTGTTTTAAATTCACAAACTTAAATTGCTTTTATGAGCAACACATGTACACTCTAACCAAAAATAGCTAAAAAAATAAAGTGCATCTTTTACAGAAATGCAAAAAATGAAGTAAATCGCATTGCAGATTAGAATTCGGTATTCCCCCCCCTTCCCTCATCAATAGCAAGTGACTCACAATTGCATTTTTATGGCATTTTAGATAGACCTATAACCTGATTCTTAGAGATACAAATGGGCATTCTTGAAAAAGTGCAAAAATAGGCCAAGAAGGTGGATAGGCATCAAAAGACATAGCCAGATATTCTAGGAGGCAGGATTTGTTTTCATTATTTGGAATATTTGAAAAATTAAGAGAAGAATGTTGCATTTCTCTTTAAAGGTGGAATGTAAAGGAACTTTCGTATGTAAAGCCAACTAAATTAATTAGAGGGACCCCCTTTCCCCCCAACTTTTATTTCCTGCCTGGTTTCTTGTTTAATTTAGGTCTTCTTCACTGTTCCTTAAAAATAAAAGAAACACAAATTACTCTTTATACTGCCTTTGGAAGAGGAACCAGATTTAATAATAGGGATATGATGGAGTCAGAAGGCAAGACAAGACAAAACGAAACACCCCCAAAACCTGCCACAAACTTCAGAAAATGTTGCCTTTTAAATGAGACTACAGGAAGCAAATAGAATGTTGAGGATCTCGCTGAAATTAAGTCATTCAAGTCTCAGAATCCTGATGCACCACATGGTTTGCCATAGTAAAACCATCCTAGGAGTAATTGTAATTATGTGTTTACGAAAGTTACACTTCAGTTATAGAGCAAGACTCGGCCTCATTGTGGCAACTCCTTGGCAACTTGGCCTCCTCGATGTTTTTTCCAAGACTGGATGAAAAACATTAAAGGACACGGAGGGCCAATCATATTTCGCAAAGAACTGCATTTGAGAAAGCTCCGTAAAAGGACCTGATCTCTCTCTTTCTCTTTTCCTTCCTTCCTTCCTTCCTTCCTTCCTTCCTTCCTTCCTTCCTTCCGGAATCCCAGGGAGATTGCAAGGCCAGAATGCCAAGACATGTTTATCAGCCACAAGGGAAAAGAATAGAAAAAGAAAAGACGGGAACCCAGAAGGAAAGGGCGCTCGTCTGAGTCGGGCAAGGGGAGAACCTGGAAGCGAACGAGACCCCACTGGAAGCCCCTGACCCAATCAAGCGCAGGAAGCCTAAGTCTCGAAGCCAGCCGAAGCCCCCCCCCCCAAAAAAAAACCGGCCGGGACCGGCCGTCCGAATTGCACTCAATCCGCAGACTCGCCTCAACTCACACCGCCGGCCCAGGGACACTGCGCGGCCCACCTCCGGGCTCGGGCTTACCGGCTCCAGTTGGCTCTGATGGCTCCTGCCTTGCCCGGCCGGGATGGGTCCTGGATCCCGAAGCGCTGAGCAAATCCCCGGGCGGAGAGGAGAGGTCTGGGAAAGGGTCGCACCGCCGCCAGCGCCCCGAGCAGCAACTCCCGAGGCCCGCCGGAGTCACACAAGGGCGGTAGCCCAGCAGGATCCCCGGGTGAAGAAACGGGGACGTCGAGCAGCCCGTGGAAGGAAGGAAGGAAAGGGGAGGGAGGGAAGGCCGGGCCCGGGTGAGTTGGTGGCGGCGGCAGCAGCAGCAGCAGCAGCGGGCAGCTTCCCGGCGGGCGACCCGGCTCCCCCTGCCTGGCTCGGGCTCTCCTGCGGCTCCTGTTCCGCTCAACTCCGCTCGGCTCGGCTCGCTCTGCTTGGCTGGGGGAGTCGCGTGACGTCAGCAGAGATTCCACCAAACTGAAGTCGGCGGCCAAGCCGAGCGGAGGGAGGGAGGGAGAGAGGGAGGGAAGGAAGGGGGAAAGGTAGGGGTGAATAACGGGAGGGGGGGGAGAAGGTAGGGGCGGCCCAGCTGCTGCTGCTGCTGCTGCTGGTGGGAAAAGAGGGTGCCCAAGAAAGGGGATTGTGGGGGCAGAAAAAATGGGACTCGGACGGATGGACCCTGAATGAAGGAGAGAAAGGTTAGAGCCACCTCTATATCAAGCTGCGGGGCTCAGTAGAAGTAATGGACTACAACGCCTATTGGCCAGGGACTGACGGGAAGTATAGTCGAGATATGGTGGAGGACGCCAGTTTAACAAAAGCCCAGGGCTCGGCAGAAACGAGCGGGTGACAGAGAAGGAAAAACCAAAAACTGCCGCGACAGACAGAAGAGCAGGGAAGGGAGCCTGGTACTGAACTAGGAGGGAAGAACAGGCTCCTTATTATTGAAAGTTTCACTAAGAGCGGTTAAAGTTTCCGAGGGAGAGAACGAGCAATACTGGGTGAGAGTGAGTGAGTGAGTGGGAGAGAGAAAGTGTGTGTGTGTGTGTGTGTGTGTGTAAGAGAGAGAGAGAGAGAGAGTGAGAGTGAGTGTGTGTGAGATAGAGAGAATGGGAGAGCGAGCACACCGACAAAAAAAAAAAAGATGCGGCGGAGCGAAGGCGAGAGAAAAGGCAGCGGTCAAAGAAGCGTAGCAAAACAGGCACCGAGGAATGGAAAAGTCGGAAGCCGAGAGGTGTCCTCTGTCCCGGGGAAGCAGGGGAGAAAGCGAAGGAGCGAGGCCGGGAGAAGACGAACTGGTTGCCCTCCCTTTCCTAAACTAAGCTGCCTTTTCTTTTCTTTTCTGAAGACGCAGCTAGGGACCCAGCAAAGGCAGAGTGCTGAAGCCGGCGGTGAAAGAAACAAAAGAGGGGAGCGTAGCGGAGGTAAAGGAGGATCGAGGCCCGAAGGGGGCCTGCAGAGAGGCGCGCAATGCAAGAGCGGGGTCGAGCATTGGAGCCGGTGCAAAAGGGCCTGGAGCCGTCCGGCCCACCGGGCTTCCCAACATTCAAGCCAGCTTGATGAACCCGTCAGGAAAAACGGGGCCTTCTCGCTTTTTTTTTTTTACGGGCTGCAGCTGGGAAAAAGTGGGTGGGTGGCTGCGAGAGTCGCGGGGGCGCGAAAGGGCCTTTCCGCCGCGAGGTTCGCGACCTACAAGACCCAGAAGCGCCTCGCAGGGTAGAATTTCCTCGGCTGTCTCTGCCCCCAGCAGGTTCACCCGGGGTCACCGATCATTCATTTATGAAAATGACGAGGCACGAGGCGTAGGAAGAAATACGGTTTCCGAACGGCGTGGCTGCCGTGCAGTTGGCGCGGTTTCCGGAGAGGTGGGGGGGGGGGCGCTATCCCGGGCCAGGCGCGCTTCCTCGGGAGCAAAGTTCTGGCTGAGAGAAGAAACGTGGAGAGATCCGGCCTGCTCGGTTACTTCGACCCTATCAAGAAGAAAGAGCGCACGAGAATTTCCGCGTACATTAAGGGAAATCGGGAATATTGCTGAACTATTAACCAAAAAAATACTAGTAAGATCTATCGCAGTAATGGCAAAGACAAATGCCCACCGCTGATTTCTGCAAAAGTTAGGTTGCAGACCCTGCACCTAAAACACCTCCAAGAAATTGTGGCCGCCTTTTTGTATTTTGTTCCAAGCTCACAGCACGCCCTTCAAAATAAAATCCATTTTTTAAAAAATCTCAATACAGTAACCGTTTTCAGATCGCCATTAAATTTGATTTTGCTGCGTGTTTTGTATTTAAAAGGAAGGAAAACGATTCTACGATAATTGAAAGAGCTAACTCTCTTCTCCCCTCCCTAAAAATAAAAAAAAGTTGCTTTAGTTTGACAGCCTTATTTCAACTCCCTTGCCGTAGTTGGAAGCTGGGAAATGGGCGCCATTTTGAAGTGTCTGGTTCTCAGTCTACAGACTTAAACACAGGCGGCTTTGTTGTTGTTAGTTGCGGAATCGTGTCCGATCCATCGCGACCCCATGGACGACAATCCATGAAGGGGACAGGCGGCTTAATGGATTCTAATTTACCTGCATTTAATTTTTAAGCATTGTCGTTTCTTTTGTTGGAAGGAAATCCTTTCCTACAGCATGGCTGTAAACCTAGGCCCATTTGCTTAGAGTAAAAAAATGAATAAACATGAGGATTAATGTATAAAACACAGAAATTGCTTTAGTGGGGAAAATTCTTATTCCATCGGTTCTTTTTTAATGTCCCTTAGTGCTTAAACATCAAAGGCAGTAGTGTTAACACTTGCATGCCGTTTGAAATTACCGTCCTCCATATCATTTGCTCTACCGATTCCATTTGAAAAGGCAAATATTTAGCAAATTCTACAAGCAAGGCCACAACAGGCACCTTGCGTTAAGAGTCGAATCGGATAGTTTCACTGCGGTTCGCCCAGCACCACTCCTCAACCGCACGTGTGAAAATGGAGCGGACCAACCGGCATTCGCGTCCTTGGGAAGAGCCGGAGGGACTGGACGGAGGGGACCCCGAGTTATTGTATCGCAATAAGGAATGCGAAGGAAAAAATAAATCCATGGGGGTTAATCCTAAAATCTCTCTTTCGGTCGCTCCGTGAAGTGGAAGGGAGGGTGGGTGGGTCGTGAAAGTGTGTGTATGGGGGGGGGGGGGGGAGAAGCCTTTTGTTTGGCTTCCAGCGACTTCCAGGCGGCCCTTCGCCTCCCAGAATACCCTGGTGCTTCATAGGCCTAATTAATGTACGGACAGTAGTGGGTAAAATAACTAAGGCAGTGTTTCTCAACCTTGGCAGTTTGAAGATGTGTGGACTTCAACTCCCAGAATTCCCCAGCCAGCAACGCTGTTGCTGGCTGGGGAATTCTGGGAGTTGAAGTCCACACATCTTCAAACTGCCAAGGTTGAGAAACACTGAACTAAGGTAAACAGACGCTCCATGTTGTGACTGCCTTTGCTTTGAATCCGTCTGAGGACCGGGAGAAAAAACGGGCTCCTCCTCCCAGAACGAGTCTTGCTCCTCCTCCCAGAACGAGTCTTGGAAGATGCGCGCCTGTTCCCCACCACTTGCCTCTTCCAGGCACTTCAAATTAGGATCTGTCACAGACCTGCCTCGTCGCCTCCCCCCCCCCCCTCCCCCCCCAGCCAATGCTGGCTGGCTGGCTCTCCGTCTGCGCTACCTAGCCAGACTGCCAGCCGGCCTCCAGTTGCTTTCTCCCCCCCAGCACCACCCGCCCCTGTTGGTCCCCGGGCTGCCTCCCTTGCCCCCTTCAATGCCGGGGCTTCAGACCGGAGCACGACTAAGGCCAAGGCGCTTCTCTGTCGCTCGCTAGGAATGGGTGCAGCTGAAGTGAGCAGCTGGTGGGAAATGCAAATGGCTGGTAGAGAAACATAAGATACAGAGTGATTTTCATTCCCTCCTCGAGTGCGTGGAAGGAGCTGGACATACGTTTCACGCTCCTAATCCTTCTTTTACATTTTTAGTCATACTCCTATTAAATAACTAATTAATGCCCAGAATCGCTGGGGAATATATTAGACAGGCTGCCTCGAAACAGGAGTTTTGAAAGGTTGTCTGGAAACTGTGGAGCTGCTTTAATACACGGATTTTAATTCTCTCTCTCTCTCCTCAATCCCTCTTTCCCCCGCTCTCCGTCCCCCATCCCATCCCATCCCATCACCCTTTCTTTTTCTCCCAGGAAATGAAACACAATCCTGGGTAGGGGTGAAGACAGTCGCCCCTTTTGGTCCCGGGGAGCACCAGCCGCTTTTCTGACTAGTAAACAAAGTATGTAGCATCTTAACTAGGTTAGACCAACTGGGTTATCTCAAGGTTACCTCGGTGAGAGGCTGCAGGGGCCACACGATTGCACGACCGGGGCATGACTTTCCCAGAGGCTAATTTTTTAAATGTTTTTTTTTATTAAATACGGTTATTATCTGAGACTCCCTTGTAGGACACTCCGAAAGCATCGTTGAAAAATGCCCCCTTTCCCGGCTTCTCGCAAAGCTTCGCCTGAAGTCATTTTGCCGCGAAGAAATTTGTTATGCTCATTTCCATGAATCCCGAATTGAGCAAAGGCAGGATTGAAGTCTCGGTTAATAAGCAGGTGGAGTTAGTTGCAAGTGCTAATTTCGGGCACTTGATTTTCCATTAAAGGATCTCTGGTTTATTTAGGAAATAAACGGACACTTAAAAAAAAAAGACATCCCGAAAGATTCCCAAAGGCCGATTTTAATTGGCTACTAGTTATAATGGCTACCAATTGCCTACCAATCGACTGATATTGCGGGTAGCAATTCTTTTTTAAAAAATGCTTTATTTCTTCAAAGCTGATGATCGGATTATCACAATGTAAATTCAAGCCCTTGACTTCCGGAATCAGGTGGACCTGTTCACAAAGCATTTCCCTCTCCAGATTCCAGAAACGATTTTAACTGCCATTAGATTATACTTATTTAAATTGGATGGTAAAAACTGTCCCTTAACCAAAATGCTGATCCTGGAAATGCAACTTCCTGTAGTAACCTCGCTTGGTAGCAAATAATTCCCACTCACTTCAATGGGGCTGACCGTAAAGTAGAATCCAGGCAGCATATTCAGAACTTGGTCCTATGAAATTTGGTAAGGTGCACTAAGTTTAAAGCTACCGATTCCCAAACAAATACGAAAAGAATGCAAATGCCTCTTAGCCAAGAATGAAATCTTTTTCAAATCAATTTCTCTTAAGTAAAATGAATGTAAATCTTTTTGTTAGTTTGACTACGGATACTGAAAATATTCTGCTCTATCGTCTATTTTTCCCCAATGAGAATGTCTAAAATCTAACTCAGTTAAAAAAGAAAAAAAATGTTTGCTCATGGGGGGTCGTTATTTCAAAGATATCATTTTTGGATGGGAATGCAAACTAAAAATGTTTGCTATAGTAGCATAATTACACTAAAATCATATTCTATCACCTTACTCTAATAACGAGAAAAAACGAAGAGGATGGCTGGTAAGAATTCTTTTTACAGACATTCAACTCCAATTTCGAGGAACTGCGATAAATGTGAAAATTGGGAAGAGAAAGAAGAAATCTCAGCAGTAAGGAAAAAATATATATCTTTGATTTTGCATCTTTACTGGCGCATTGGAAAACCTGTGAATATTAATCAGTGTGAAAGAATGAATTCCTACTTATTTTTCCCCAGTTTTGAATTATGTTTTTCGAGTCTTCGTCCTTCTTCCTACAATTTTACGAATGGGGTATAGAAGTTTACAACACACGCGCTGCACTTTTGTTTTATGACTTCTGCATTTCCTTCTCCTCCTCCTTTTCCTCCTCCTCCTCCCCCCCCCCTATATTTCTTTTATGATTTTATTTCCGTCGTTACTCGTCTAGGCATCTCGATTCCATACAAATAGAAAGGGGGGGGCGCGGGAAACCCTTCGAACGGACCCATTAATTTGCATATAAATTAAAACCCATCCTGCTACCTCCTGTGTTCCGGTAGCCTATTATCTATTGCGAAACCAGGACCGCTTAAATACTTGAGCTAAGAGAATATATAAATGTCTGCCTTGACTGAGTAATGAACGACCTCATTAAAACGTCCCATCCCGACGCTCGGAATTAATAAAGAAATGGAAAAGAAAAGAAAAGAAAAGAAAAGAAAAGAAAAGAAAAGAAGGAAGGAGGAAATACCCGGGTAAACACACACACACACACACACACACACACACACACACACACACACACACACACACACACACACACACACACACACACACACACACTACAAACACAGACCCCTACCTACCTACCTACCAACACACACACACACACACACACACAGGAGGTGGAAATGTTCAAATCCGGACTTATTCGGGCAGAAGGCAACAATCCATGCAAACACAAAAGGGGGATCTCCCCCACCCCACCCCACCCGTTTCCAGAGACTTCTGGAGAAACCAAAGCGAAGCGAACGGGAGGGGCAAGAAGTCCAAAGGCAGAACCCCCCCCCCCTTTCCGCGTCTGGTCTCTGCGCCAGCCGGGTCGCAGCCTTCTTTTGCCAGTGGCCGGAACTGCCGCTCCAGATCCGAGGACTCCCTCTCTAGCCCCGGCCGCTCGGCTTCCCCCGCTCCTTCTCCTCCGCCCTCCTCCCAGGCCGTCGGAGCCCTGGCGGGACCCAGGCGGCTCCGGGGCGGCGTGAGAAAAGCCCAGCTCCGCGGGAGCGCTTACCTGGGTCCGGAGGCAGAGGTGTGAAAGGGGGGGGGGGGCTTCCTGGACAGGGCGAAGCGGCTCGGCGGAATGCCACAAGTTGCCGGGGAGGAAGGCAGCAGGCGAAAAGGAGGGAAAAGCGGGGCTGGCTGGCGGTGGGAAAAATCTCGCCTCGGGGGCCAGGCAGGAGCGCCCTTTCATTTCAAGCGCTTATTGATTTGCTGTTGTCATCTTTGGCCGCGCAGAAGGACACTTGAAAGAGGCGCTGATCTCAGAGAGAGAGAGAGGAGGCGACCTGACCGGCGCTCTCTCCCCCCCCCCAAAAAAAATCTTAATTACCACCTTCATGCCTTGGGAAAAAAAGAAGGAGAGTCCACACGGCCAAAGAGGCTTTGCTTATTTGCAACTTTTGGGTCGTTATTCCAGGACTTCTTTCTCTCTCCCTCCCTCCCCCGGTGATTCCATCCGCTTTCTTCTCCCGAGCTCCCTGGTTTTGTTGGGATGGAGGACCCAAGTGGAGGGCGCCCGGTTGGGGAAGGCTGCCCCGAGGAAAGAATTCGGCTCTCTCAGAACCAGCCAGTTGAATTCGAATAGGGGAAATGAGAGAATGGGGAAGAAAGTTTGCGGGGTGGGTGGGTGGGGAAGAGGGATTAGCAGAGACCCAATGTTCCCTTCTGCCAAGGGCTCCTTCGCTTTCAGCTGCTGAACTTGTCTGAATGTGGGGTTTATGAAAAGCGAAGGTGCTTCTGAAAACAGGGGAAGGCTGGTGGTGGGGTTGTTGTTTTTTTCCTGTGGATCACAGCAGCTCTCAACTAGGGGCTGGGGGATGACGTGGGAACCGTGCCATTTAGTCTAGGTTCCTGCTTTGGCAACTTACCTGTCCTTACCAGAGATAAACACTCCGCTGTACTCCAGCTGTTTTGAACTTCCAAGTCCTACCAGCCTGGTTAAGAGCCAGAAGAAATAATCAGAACCGGTATTCCCCCAAAGATCTGAAGGGCACCTAGGCTGCCTATTTCCAGGTGTTTTTTTTTTAATCTTGTTTTTTTTTCCTCTGCAGTTTCCACACGAGAGATTTATAGTGGGTTTTTTTTAGCCCCATTATAGTAGTGCGGGCAGCATATCGCCCAAGCCGGGGCTAGGTAAAAGCAAAATAATAATAATATTATAAATAACTTGGGAGGAAATTGGGCCTCCTTGACTACTGTTTTTTTTTTTTTTTTTTTTTTGCAAAATGGAAAGTCAAACAGCAGAGATGAAAGAGGAGAGAGGGGAGACCTCTCTTCTCAACTTTTGGAACCAAAGTGTCTACTTCTTCCCCCATCCCATTTTTGGGAAGAATTTGGTGTTATCGTCTCTCCACGGGAGGGGGCTCCTCTGGAGGAAGCGAAACCCCGGAAGTCAACTCTGTGCCCCTGGAGGAGATGAATCTTCAATTTGAAACAAATCACCGCAATGAAAGGAACACTGAACAAACCTGAAGAACCAGACTTCGACCTTGGGATAAATGGGCAGAGGAGACATTAGAAGGATAGGGACAGAACTATAAATAGTTCAGTTGTCAGACTGTTTTGGTATCTGTCAGTATCCAGAAATGGAGCATAGAAAGTAGATTTCCACAGGGTGAAAAAAAAAGACAAACAGAACTCTTTCATTCTCCCTACAATCAGACTTTATTGTTAATTATATCAGGTCCAACCAAATGCTTGGATTTAAGCAACCACTGTCCCTATGCCACCTTTAGTTTTTGCAACATACAGCCTTTGACTTTCCAGAAAGTTTTACGTCAAACCAAGACTTTCCAATGGATGCTTGAGAGGTCTCTTAAGCTCCTGTCTAGGATTAATGCTAGGATCTCTTTGGAGAACAAGCCAAACTGTTACAATTACTCTTTGGATTCAGAGATGATCTTGATGTTTGCCTTTGAGTTTATCAGCCATTAATGGCCCTGTATTTGCTGGGGAGCCCCTCAGAAATGTAACCATCTTGGTCAAATTGTTCTACCGTTCCCAGTGACTGCCTTGTGAAACAATATCATTAGCAGATGTTTTACACAATAATGTACCAGAGCTAAATCAAAATCAGCCTGAAACCATATGAATAAGATGAGGTGCAGAAAAAGTGGGCATTATTCTTAATTCTTGAACTTACTATTGGTATTCTTTTCTGCTGTCCTTCATATGTCCAAAGGAGCATTACATACACCATGTCTACAGAAATCAGAGGCCAGTAGATTTCTACTTTTTTTCAAAGTCTGAGTCTAGGATGGTAGATCACTTTCAGTAGCTTTTGGATTCTATGCTTCTAGTTAACTGCTAGAGACCCCCAACCTTCAGTTGAGAGAAAACAGGCAGTCTTAATATTAAAAGAGAGAGAGAGAGAGAGAGAGAGAGAGAGAGAGAGAGAGAGAGAGAGAGAGAGAGAGAGAGAGAGAGAGAGAGAGAGAGAGAGAGAGAGAGAGAGAGAGAGTGTTTTAATAAAGCCAGATCATTGGCATGTATAGTTCATTGTCTTCACTAAGGAAGAACTTTTATAATATTTCATCTCATATCTCTTATTCTAAGATCTTAAAAATTGAACTAGGAACAGGATACTGTATAGGTATACAATGAATTGGGTAGTGAATCCACAGAAACTTTGTTTTTTCCCAAGCTTAAAAAAGACTCTTTAAATTAGTGTTTACATTTGAGTTCAATTTTCCATTCCCATAAACTTGATAATTTTCTTTCCCCCTGATTTTCATGTTGATTGATTGATTGATGTTGGGTGTAGTTCAAAGCTATCGGTGGGATTTCCATCAGTAGAATTGCCTTCACCTTGATATTGGTGTCTAGAAAACCTCTGTCAGTGAATCCTCAGAACTAACAGCTTTCAGTGAACACAACATTTGGTTTTGACCCAGATAAGACAAGCTTTAAAAGAGACAAAATCTCTTCAGATTGATATGGATGCTTTCCAAGTTGACTTGGGGATGAATATGAGCTCAGATTCAAAATTCTGAAGTGTCATGCTTCCTATTAATTGTAAATGCCAGTCAAAAGGATGACATTTAACTGTAGATCCTTCTGAGGACGTGAAGTCAGATTTCAGAAAACTAAGAACTGGTGTGTTTTTGTTCTAATATTCTTTAATTTTGTAGTGCTTTCTAAAACAAGGAACTGCCAATATGTTTGTGTGTGAGGAAGAGACAAAGGCTGTGTGTGAATGGGGTTGTGTTTGTGTGTGTGCAAACTGGAAAAAAATGTAAGCATTGTTGCCACCCTTGTGGGTATTAAGCCTACAACATTTCAGATAGATCATGTTACTCATTAAGATACAAGTAGAGTCTTCACAGTTTTGAGGTGAGTAATCTACTGTGGGCATTGTGTGGCATCTGTCCAAGGACTTGTCCACAGTCTGTTTTTACAGACTAAAAACAAGAGCAATGATAAAGTTACTTTATAGAAGATGGATCAAGATTGTGAACAAATGTAGGATGGAAAAGGAAAGATGTAGGAAAAGGGCTGGAAGATTAAGATGGAATGATTTGGACTAAAATCAGGAAGGGATTAAGTGCTGCAGAAAAACAAAAATTATCTCTGTTTCCTTCCTCTTCAAAATGTCTTGTTTTGTTGAATCAGAATTAACAATGAATATACTGTATTTTTTGGAGTATAAGACGCACAGGAGTATAAGACGCACCTTAGTTTTGGGGGAGGAAAACAAGGAAAAAAGGCCTCTGCCTCCCAGCAATTTGCCAAACAGCAAACAGCAAACAGCACAGATGATAAATACTGTTTGCTGTGTATTTCTGTGCATGTGTGTCTGACCCATAGAAATAGCAAAGAATTGGAGAAATGTACATTATGGCAGTATATTAATCCCAGAAAGTTTTCTTAAATGTAATCACACTAACTCCTCCCAATTATTTAAATAGATCTACTCCAAACATGACTAAGTCAGGGTTTAACTCAGCTGCCTTATTTTAATACTAATACTTAATACTAATACTTAATACTTAATACTAAAACAGGACATTTCAGATTATACTTTTACAGATCTTTAAAATTGATGTGGCTTTCTGGAAGTATTCTCTGCTATTTAAAAGAAGATACAATAGCACTGGGTCTCTTCAGATCAAGCATTTATTTTAAAATAAATTTTGTTAAGTTGTCTAGAACAATAATAAAACAGTCTTTAAAAATAAGTCTTTGAACATTCTATAGGCATTTATAGTTATTGACTTACCTCCTTGCAGCAAAAAACAAACAGCCAGTTTCAGCACAGTCTGGTTAGCACAAGAAAATAAAATTCTGTCTTTGCCTCTCCCTCCAGCAATTTGCCTCCGTGCAGCTTTAGTTTCACTTTCATTTTAGCAGGTGAGCTTGCCGGCAATTTCAATCAATCAGCTGAGTATCGAGAGGCAGATAATCAGTGTCTTGTGCTAATCAGGCTCTGCTGCTGTTTGCTGCAAGGAGGTAAATTACTGGCAGGCAAAGATCAAAGAGTGGGGGTGGCTGGGTGGGGCTACATTCGATGTACAAGACGCACCCAAGTTTTCACCCTCTTTTGGGGGGTAAAAAGGTGCATCTTATACTCCGAAAAATACGGTAAATCTTGACTGGGCAAAACATCATATATGACTCCATATTTGTCTCACAAAGTGAATAATTGTAAACTCCAGTAAACCTTTTTGTGTACATTTACAAGGTAAATGGGACAATTACTCACTTCCTTTCTCCCAAACTCCATATTGGTGTTGCACTGGAATAGTTTCAAAAACAAAAAAACAAAAAAACAAAACAAAACAAAACAAAACAAAACAAATAAAAATAAAAATAAAGGCATGTTTGCCCATGATGGTGGAAAAATCAATTGCTGGAGCTTTGATTTTAGTAAAGATGGATGGATGCCTTACTGCTCCTAGTTATGAGTTTGGACATAGATGTACTTATTGTAGAGGTAATTTTCTAGTAGAATGTTCATGCTGTAAATGTATAATTCATATATTGAATGCAGTCTTATACTGCATCAAGTCATTTCATCCAATACTATTTATGCTATGAGAGGCAGTTTGGTGTAGTGGTTAAGGTGTCAGGTAAGAAACTGGGAGACCGTATGTTCTAGTCCTACCATGCCCATAAAGCCAGCTAGGTAACCTTGGGCCAGTCACTTTCTCTCAGTCCTAGGAAGAAGGCAATGGTAAACCACTTCCAAAGAATTTTGCCTCCCCCAAAAACACCTTCAGCTGGACATGATTGATTGGAAGAAAACAACGACAACAACAACGATCTTCCAAGCAAGTCTTGGAACTTACAATTTAGACACAAAAATACTAGAGAAAACATGGAATATTTTCTATCCCATTCCTGTCTTCAGTTCACGGGTTGTATTTTTTTCTCGCAATGATAAAAAGTAGGAATCTATATATGTAATTCCCATTGTAACAGTGGTTTGAATTTGATGGGAAGGATATATTAGCTTTAAAATTCTCTGTATGAGTTCTTACAGCATGCTAAACTAATGTAGACCGGAGATGGATAGTTGGTGGTCAGCAGACTATGAATCAGGCTGCCAGCAAGTCTCCAGGAAAGCAGTGATTACCTTTTAAGAAGCTCTGAAATACAGATACATCAAGGCTACTATGTCATGCATTTATTTATTTTTTAATTATTTATTTTGTGAGATTTATATACCGCCTCACAGTGCAAGCACTCTCTAAGCGGTTTACACCAGTAAACAATGTATATTTATATTTTCCCCAACAATCTGGGTCCTCATTTTACCTACCTCTGAAGGATGGAAGGCTGAGTCAACCCTGAGCCGGTGAGATTTGAACCGCTGACCTGTGGATCAGTGTCAGCTAAAATGGCCTGCAGTACCTGCCTCTAACCGCTGCACCACCTTGGCTCTTGATCCTATCCATCTAATCTAAACAGGACCTTTGGAGAGTTTCATCTCCATATGAAGTGCAGGGGATGTAGACTAGGGGCTGGGCCTTGTCAGTCATACTCTTTCCTGCAAGTACATCTGGTTACCTCTCTTTTCATAACCGTGAAGATTGTTTTATTTCAATGGGCTTCAGCACTTAGCATAACTGTGGGTGAACGCACTACATGCACATGGTTTAGCATGTTTATATTGAGGCTTTTCCTAAGTGAACCCTGCTCAAAATCTTACTAGATTGCCGAAGTATGCCAACATTATAAAATGAACATATAAATATGTATCAAATCATGGGTATTGTGCATCATGTGAATATGTAAACTGTTTTGTTAACCTGAAATTAGAGAAGGAGCTAAGGCTATTAGCTCTGGGCTGCAAAAAATCCAGACTATCACCAGAGGGCAGCAAAGAAAAGTCAAACAAACAAAAACAAAAACAAGCAAGCAAACAAACAAACAAACAAACCCAACCAAATATCTTTGCTGCCATCTAGTGATCACTTGACTCTTTGCAGCCCAGATCTGGTACCCCTGTTCAAACTGTATGTTACAATTTAGGTAGCTTAGTCTATAGAAATCATAGTTGGATTTTACTTTTTCAAACAAAATTATTTAATTTACAGTATAAAATAATTGAGCTCTAATTGTGATATTAAGGCCATATTCCTAAATATGTTAACAATGCAGCAATTTCTTTTTATTATATTGTGACTTAATCTCAGATAAATATGTCTATCAGAGATAGATATAATGACCCTCTGCTGATAATTCAGTTGTACTTTTCTTTGCCCCCCCGCTAATCATGTTCCTTCAATTCAAATCCAATTATGTTCAGAGATGGGTGTGATAAAATTGTTTGCAATTGAAATAATGCAAAACTTTCTGGCAACTAGCCAGTAGAGGAAGGTGATCATAAGAAACATTATTAAGGCCAGTGGTGGGTTCCTAACAATGCGGTACACTCTATAGCACCTGTAGCAGCCCGCTGATGACGTCACAGTACCGGTGCAGTCGGTTGCCGGTGCCTGGGCGCCGCCATTTTTTTAAAAAAATTTTCTTCTGCGCATGCCCAGAAGCCGAGTTTCCGGCACTGCTCATGCGCTGCCTTCCTACCCCACAGTGAGTCCAAGCAGGGGAGGATGGCTGAGGGAGCGCATGAGACGCTGAAAGAACGGGCGGCAGGAGCTATCTCCATTCCCCTCCCTTCAGCAGTCCGAGAAGCCACGAACGTGCGGTGATGATCCTAGGCATTTTCGCACATTTGAGGCTTCTCAAGCTGCTGAGGGGAGGGGGAATGGGCAGCAGGACCTATCTCAGTTCCCCTCCCTTCAGCAGTCCAAGAAGCCACGCCCACCCGGTCACATGGCTGGCAAGCCACACCCACAAAATAAGCCACGCCCACAGAGTGGCAGTAAAAAAATTAGGAACCTGCCCCTGATTAAGGCATATATTATAGCAAAGAGACACATTCTAATCCTTTGAAAAAAGATAGTACAGATGGATTGTGTTTGCACGATGCCTTTACAATGGTTCATCTAACCATGCTTTGATCAACTAACCCAATTAAATCAATGTTTGGATTTACATGGCACATCAAACCATGAATCAATGCATACATGCCCACCTACACAATGGGCCAAAATTAAATATGGTTGCCTAATGGGCAGACTGGCATATTATCTGATCCCTGCTGTAATTTGATGTTGCACTTTGTGTTGGAAGTTAAGTTTCATTGTTGCCAGTGGGACTTGCTTGAAGGGAAGCATACATAGGATTGTAAATTCTCAATTTACAATTTTAATGAAACAATATTCCTGACCAAGGTGAGCAGGATTGGATTCAAAGTATCGGCAGCTGGAAAAAACCTGACACCGCAGGGACATTGTAGACAACAACTACAACCCTCTCTTTAACTGTACCTTGAAAATGATAAAACATTGACAGTTGAGGAAAGCACTGTTTTAAGGGAAAATTCAGTGGCATGCAGTAGATTGCTTTTTGTCTGGGAGATCTGCCAAGTTCTTTTACTCCCTGTAATATACCATGTCAAAAAGTTGGCTCTTTATTATACAACTTTTTCTCCTTCTGAAAATCTGTTTCATCTGGAAGCAGAAGGGTACATTTGCTTCTCCAGTGGAATACTCCTTTGCAAATCGCACTACATTTCTTTTGGCAGCAAAATAGTAAATTTTCTTTGCTGGCTGAATATGGCTTTCAAATCTTTTACTTTTATATGAATCAGTTCTGGCACCATCTGTCAAAACAATACGGTTAAATGCTTTTAGAAAACATTTTTTTCTGATTAAATTTATTACATGCTGACTTTGAATTTATGGAAGACTTAATGTGATAATAGAGATAAAATAGCTCTCATTGACATGGTCCTTATCTGATAAGAATGCTCACTTGGACTTCACTATGGAGCTTATTAGGAAATGGATTGTGGTAAAATAATGCATCATACTGAAAGATCACCAGATTGAAGAGGAGCATCTACCACCCACTTCCCCAAATTCTGATATGAAAATTTTGCTAAGTAGTCAAACTTAACATCCAAATCCAATTCAAAACCAGGTGAGAATTATGGTAGCTGTGAACCACAGGGCCACTGAAGGTTGGAAAAAGCTGAGTTGTCATCACAACATATTTTTCTTTGTTAAGGGAAAGCACAATGAAACAATTATCCTTCTCTCTCTATAGCAGGGGTGTCAAACTCACGTCATCATGGCGGCGTCACGTGACGTATTGGGACTTCCCCCCCCTTCGCTAAACCGGGCGTGGGTGTGGCCAGTGCATGATTCATCCAGCCCATGGGCTGTGACTTTGACAGCCCTGCTCTATAGGGGCACCATAATTTGGCTTTTTTGTAGCCGCAAGGACAGGGGGGTGGGTGTGAAGCATTCAAAACAACGATGAGAATTTTACCTTTTTGCTTCAGTTGGGTAGGAAAACTGGTTCTCTTCAAGTTTTGGACAAATTGACCCTGACATTGGCGTCAATTATTGGGATTGTAATCCAAAACTATCTGGGGTGTGTCATGTACTGTACCCATAATTTATTATGCTTGGAAGTTATACTGAATATAATGATTTTTATTCCCAGGTAATATGAAAACGTGATCTAGTGAATAGAATACAGCTTTAATTCTAGAACTTCTTTTTCCCCAATGAAGACTTTGCATTAATGAGAATCACATTCACATTATTTTAGCCATATTATTGCATCTGGCCTATGCTGTTTGCCTCTTTGTTAGTTTATGTAATATTCCTACTTATCATTGTCATTACAGAAAAGAAAGTTTTCTTCTACCCTCAGATTGGCTGGCTATGTTTCAAGACATACTGTCACGATGTGAATAATTGCCAGTTGTGCATCTCTACTGTTTTCTAGATTTACTGTATTTCCCAATACAAGCAGAACATGTGATATGATGTTCTGCGCATGTCTACATTCCTATCCACCATTAATCACTTCTGTTATACCTTCCGACATGGAAGGACGTGTTACATAGCAAAGATGTAGTTTATTCAGGATTTATTGTTTTATATTGTTTTGTACTGAAATAAATATTTTCTATTAGACATTTAATCTCGGTTTTATTTCTAAGTATTTGAATTCCAAGTAAAAGATCCAATGTCGCCTCTACGGGGATAGGCTCCCCTTAACACATACATACATACATACATACATACATACATACATACATACATACATACATACATACATACAGACAGACAGACAGACAGACAGACATACATACATACATACATACAGACAGACATATGGTTTATTAAAGTATTAAAGTAGATCTTTATGTAATGATGAGATAACGAAGTATTTAGCTTTAAAAAAAATAGCTAGAAGGGCCCCAAATTTAAGAAATATCTTTAAAAAACTGTTGTTATCCCTTGTGTAAAGGAAGCCCAAATATTATTCATTACTTTAGTTTCTTTGAAAATTCATTTTGCTCAAAGGAAAAAAAATGCCGGAGTTATAACCATGACTTTTTAACCCCTTGCACACCCAGTAAAAGGAAGCTCAGTATTTCTCTAAATAACCTGTTCTACTGATGAACTATTCTTATTGTTAGGAACTCTGTCCTAACATTCAGCTGGGATTTGTCTATCTTATTTTGAGTCTTGCCATTCAGAAGCAAACTTCCAGGAGTTCTCAAACATAATACATAAACCATCAACGTATTCTTTCAGTACACTGAGATATACTCCATGTGGCCCTGGAAATTTAAACTAATTCAAAGTAAATAAGTATTCCTTAATCCTGTTTCCACCACACTTGGTTTTCAATCCCGACACTTCATCCTGCTCTTCACAATTGCCTGATGGAACACAAACTCTTTGTAAGAAAAGGCTGAACTAAACAGAAGTTGAATAGGTTTGCTTTTCCTTTGTTATCTGTCAGCTTTTTTGCCATTGAGCACCCAGCACTCTGACAGTTCTTTCATATTTTGATCTTATTAGAAGAAGACCTTTTAGTTGTTCTTAATATCCTTCACCAACCTCAGATCACTTGGTGAAAGCAAAAAGATGACATGGTTCTCATAAATCTGGCACTTTTTTTTTTACATTTTTTTTATTTTTTCCAATAAACAATACATAGTTTCTGCACAAAGTGTTGTTCGGGTCACATTTGGTAATCATACATCGTTTTTCTAGTACATAATCAATTCCATTACTGTCTCTCCATTTCAGTTCCAACCCATAGTATTATCCATACATATTTCTTTATCTTAACTTATTTTCTTTTTATTACATACACAATTTACTAATTGCCCTAATTTCTGGTCTCTTTCACTCTCATCAATTAATTATATTGTTTATGACATACATTTCTCATATTTTTTAAATATTTCTATATTACAACTTCTCTGGCACTTCAAATGGTCTCAAATCTTCATCTGTCAGTTTCAGGAATTGGAAGAAACTTCTCTGCATTCACTGGGCATATGAGAATGTTTTTCCAGAAGCTGATTGCAACAGTTAGTAGAATTCCTCTTTCCTATGTAGCAAATGCATGGAACTCTTTTCTAGTTACTGCAATTGCTGGAAAAGGCTTCTTTTCAATTTTGGAAACAGCTGCATTGTTTCTGAAGCAGTTTTAAAGGAATGTATTACATAAAGTTTTGTTAAATCAAAACACACATCAAAGCTTTGCACCCTTCTATTCTAAATAACAAAGTTGAATTTACTTAGTGAAATCAACATTTAGCTGGTGGGGTTTGTTTTTTTTTAAAGTAAAATTCTCTTTTTCTCTATCTCAGAGGCTAACAGCAGCAATATCCAATTTCCTCAAAGTTTGCTTTATTGCAAAGTCTTTTATTGTCTAAGGAGTTCCAATATAAATTATGTCTGCTACATTCATTCAGAACAAAGAAACTAGGAGAAATAGGAAGCTGGGCTTCCAGGGTCTATTTCTACTTGGAATCTTCAAGCAGGATTGAAAACTATTTTATTATCAAAGTTTTAATTTACCTAATATAAATGAGAACTGTGCAGCTAACTGTTGAGGAATAAGGTTTGAAACACACTAATGACAGGAAAAATGCAAAAGTATCATCATTTGGTTATAAGACATACAATCTCCGTTTAGGACACGAAAGATCTTTATTGGAAATGGAGCATGGTAAATGTCACACAGTATGTGAAAATGGGTGTTGTCATTGGAGATGATTTAGGCTTAGAGGGAAAAAAACCCCGCTGTATTTGTGTGATGAAACAGAAAATCTAGCCAATTTCTGTCACGGTTGAAGCTGTGTTGCCTTTTTTTTTTTGACTGACATCAGCTTAGAGATCAAGTTCTCTTTGTTCTACTGCTATCCCTAAAGCATGCAACAGAGAACATGGCCAACCCATTCTTCAGTTTTAAAATAGCTACAACATCTTATTATAAGTTGAATGGTTGAATTGCTTATACTATGTACATCGAATCAGAGAAGTCCGTTTCTCAATTCACCCCATGAAGATTTCCTACACTCTTTCGCTTACATTTGAATGCTGTAGCATGCTGGCAGAGACAATTTCTGTTTCCATAATTGGATTTATTGTAGCACACTTGCTTTGGCTAGGAAGACTTATGATATCTAAGGGCCAAAGGACTCTGAAGGTTGCCTATAAAGGAAGAAATATATAGCAGTAATGTGTGTGGGTTGGGGGCAGGGGTTGAGCTCATGGCAAATGTATTTTTCTCCACGAAACTCAGTGGAGATGATCTCAGAAGCACTATTGCTGTTAATTTACAGCTGTTCCAGAAGAGGAACTCCCCCCCCCCCATATCCCTCTTGTACGGAACACAGTTTGCTAAGCAACAGTGCTGGTACATTGCACCAAATGGGTCAGCTGGTTTGCAGCTGGAGACTGCTGGTAACTCAAACTTCATCCTTTGCATTCTTGCAATGGATTGATATTTCAAACGTCTCATTCCCCTTTGTTTCTCTTTAATACTTCTATCATCAAGGCTAAACTGATGTCACTCTGTGTGGCAATGTGAGGAAATACGACTTCTGTTCAATGTAAATCTCAATTTTAGTCTATCGCTGAGCTCTATGGTAACGTAAGACTCAAATAGCATTCAGATTTGGAAAAGATCTTTCCTTAAGCTTAGAGTTTTAAATCATTGATTTGTTGTATTTATTGGAGGTATTATGAAGTTGAATCAATTTTAAGTATTTGACCATCCTCTTTTTTTCGGAGACTAAAGCATGTCTGCATATCCTTGTTGGAATGAAAGGAAAGGATTGTGCTAATTCGTCACATACTGTTTGAAAAACCCTTTTGGAGAAGGTATGGGTTAGAATATCAATTCCTTGCCTGTAGAATGCCGGCGCTTGAATAAAGTCCTGTTTAAATTACCTGTGATGGAGAATGAGAACGTGTTGCCTGTGCCCCTATTTTTTGAACATAACATTGCTATCTGTCCTTTCACAGGGGATGAAGACCGCTTTTTTTCTCCTCAAATAAAATCCAAACCATAAAAAAAGCAAATATTAACACAGTGAAATACAATTAAAGGTAAAGGTTCCCCTTGCACATATGTGCTAGCCATTCCCGACTCTAGGGTGCGGTGCTCATCTCTATTACAAAGCCGAAGAGCCAGCGCTGTCCGAAGACGTCTCCGTGGTCATGTGGCCGACATGACTAAACGCCGAAGGCGCACAGAACGCTGTTACCTTCCCACCAAAGGTGGTCCCTATTTTTCTACTTGCATTTTTACATGCTTTCGAACTGCTAGGTTGGCAGAAGCTGGGACAAGTAATGGGAGATCACTCCGGCAGTAGGGATTCGAACCGCCGAACTGCCGACCTTTCTGATTGTCACGTGGTGAATATTGTCAGTTGTATGTATATGCAGGGTGATGCACCCCATCCTATTATTATGGTACATTCCATGACATGCAGGACACGTGATGTGATCTTGTACGCATGTGTGCATTCTTGATTCTCCATTATTCTTCTTGTGGTTTAGCTCTGACGGGGAGCGGTCGCATTTACTTAGCAAGAATGTAATTATTCAGAATTTATTGTTTTTGTACGAAAATAAATATTTTATTAGACCTTTTAACTTCGGTTTCATTTCTAAATGTCTGAGCTCCGAGAGAAAGATCAATCATCGCCTCTGTGAGATTAATTCTCACTCTAACACTGATCGACAAGCTCAGCATATTAGCCATATTATTATCAATACAATATATTATATAATAGATAATATAATACAATAAAATATTATCAATACAATACAATATGATAAAACAGCCGCAGCAGCAGCTATAGTAGTCCAATAAGTTTAGGGAGATGATATGTCGTTAGCTAATTAGGCCCAAGCTTGTTGAAATAATAGAGACTTTAGATATTCTTTAAGCGCCATTAAAGAGGGACCCAGGTTTATTTCCAGTTGAGTGTGAGAGCTCTATTTTGGGTGTCGACAAGGAGAACACTGGCTCATGTGTTTCAGCTAACAATAGATTTTTTTCTGTATCCGAATAATGTCAAGAGGAAGTCATAAGTTTCTTTCTGTCTAGGCTGTGGGAAGAGGGCTAGTTAGTTTATTGTAGCAAAAAAAAAAAAAAATCTGAAGAAGCCCAGTAACATCTTTTTTGACTAAGATATTTTATACGAGGCAGAAGCTTTGGAAAGATACAGTTCACTTCGTCAGAGGGGGGAGAATAATTCTCCATCAGTCTAGCTAGCTAGTCTTTGTCTCTGATGAAGTGGCTGCAGTTCACCAAAGCTGATGCCTCTTAACAAAATTTATTAGTTCAGAAAACGTGCTGTTGGGCTCCTTCAGATGTTTTTCTGTCCAGGTGCAGCACTTGGCGTTTAGAAAGTGTGCTGGGGACCACCTTCAAAAAATAGGCGTGAGCAGAACAAAAAATATTGTAGGTGGGCTGGATGCCAGACGTAAACAAAATTGGATTTAATGCAAGTTACATCATCCAAGACTTAACTTTGTGTTTAATAATTTTCTTATAAAGTTATATTTGGAGCTGACTTTTGAAGAGTCCCTAGGGGCTGCACTGATGTTTTGGAAGCTGCATGTGGCTTTGGGAATCCACATGCATCTCTAACACATAAAAAACAAAATCAGATTTATATAAGAGGAAGCAATCTCTTAGTTATCCAAGATCCAAACCACTTAGACTTAAAATGGAAGTGCCAGGAATTTCAATTCAGCTTGGAAACAGGCTACAATATAAACAATTCTCTTTAACGAAGGGGTTTTCTCTTTTCTTTTCTTTTCTTTTCATTGTTCCCTTCTTTAATTCTTTCTGAGGTTCTTATACATTTATATCAATATGTCCCAAAGGTGCTTTTTCAAAAGGCAACTGGACTTTGTTTTTCCTTTGAAGACATTTCGTTTCTCATCCAAGAAGCTTCTTCAGTTCTGACTGAATGGTGGAGGATGGAATGATTATATTCCTTGCAGTCATCCGGTTGTTAGCACTCTTTCTGAGAGTTGTTGAGACAACTTGGAAATTTATCTGTGCCCTCAGGGTCACAATAGTGCAATGGGGTATGGAATAATGTCTGAGAATCTCCATAGACATTTATATCAATAGTAGAAAGAAAGTATGGTGATTGTTCTTGTTCTGGGATGGTAAATTATAAAACTGCAGTTCATTTCATTTCATTTACTGCATCAAATTTAGACAAGATTTTTTTTTTAAAACGTTGAAAATAAAGCAAGTAAACAGGGTGGAAAAAGTTGAGGTTTTTAAAACAGTTTATGGCAGAAAAGCAAAATTGATATTTGTTTGAATCTCTATGTAGTTTGTGGTTATGAATTATTGAGCCGAGGTGGCGCAGCGGTTAGAGGCAGGTACTGCAGGCCACATTAGCTGACATTGATCTGCAGGTCAGCGGTTCAAATCTCACCGGCTCAAGGTTGACTCAGCCTTCCATCCTTCCGAGGTAGATAAAAGGAGGACCCAGATTGTTGGGGGCAATGTAAATATATACATTGCTTACTGGTGTAAACCGCTTAGAGAGTGCTTGCACTGTGAGGCGGTATATAAATGTCACTAATAAATAAATAAATAAATATTGCAGTTGACTCTTATCTTTAACAGTTAAGTGCAAGAGTCTCCTTTCCATGCTTATAATATAGGGGTGCCAAACTCAAGGCCCACGGGCAGTTTCCGGCCCACAGGATGCTTAGATCTGGCCTGTGGGGCCACCCTGAAAACAGCGAAGGACCGGCCCATGGTGGCTCTGCCAGTGACCCTCCCGAACTCCATTTTCGCTGGCAGAGGGTTGCAGCTGAAAACAGAGCTCAGGAGCCTGTTTTCGCTGGCAGAGAGCTTGGACCACCACAGGCGCCCTGACACGCCCCTGAGGTCAAACACAACCCTAATGCAGCCCTCAATGAAATCGAGTTTGACACCCCTGTTATAATTAGTACAGCTAATACAATACAGCTGTTAAATATGATGTGCAAACTAGAGAGTTTTTAATTTTTTAAAATAAGAATTCATTCACATTTGTATTAGAATACAATTTCAAATTTAAAAAAAAAACATTGGACAGGTATTGTTTTATCCCTGAGTTAAAACTTAATAGGTTTAGTGGGCTTGTCTACAATGCTTGCTGAATTGTAGCCTTAAGTGAGGATTCACTCAGCATTCCAAACATATTATTACACTTTATAGATAGATATGTATGATTCCCCATTGCTCATTTCTATTCTATTTCTATTTCATGATTCCAATTAATCCAATCAATTTACAGTGATGTGGTAATTCAAAGTGACTTACCAAATGGGTAAGAACGTATGTGTGAAGAGATACAGTATATCATTTGTTTGTGTCTGTGTGTGTCAAATTTAATCATGAAAAAAGTGACCTGATCAATAAACTGAAATGATATCTGGATTTGCACAATCTGAGGATGCTAATAGACTTTGATACTTTATAAAGAACTGCTGTTTTGCATACGCGAATGAGGCACTTGTCCTAGAACCTGTGTGTGACATAAATAGTAGATTTGTACAGAATTGGTTCACACCTTCATTAGCAAGGCATGAAGAGATGGAAATAAAGTTATTAATGATTTGTGTATGAACTAAGCTTTTCTTTCTTTGCAAACAAAAACTATTGGCTTTTTTTTTTTGCATTAGAAACGTTCTCCTTTCATGGAAGGTAGGTCATTTTTCATCTGAGATTAATTTTTTCCTGTGACATTTGGGATGAATGGTTCAGCAGAACAAATTATTCAGTATGTTTCAGTTTCAAGCTTCCAAAGTGGAATTCAGGTTTTAACATCAGGATCCAATTAAATGATAGTTGGATCTGACTGCAAGAAATAATGGCTCAGAAGAAAAACTGTAGTATTTGTTGATGGTATTTTTCGATGCTCCTATTTAAAGTTCCCCTGTTTTAAATAGAAATCTGGACAATGCCCAGCAAAATATAAAACCATGTATTCCATTCAACAGCTGAACACATGGTCACACCCAAGCATGACTGCTTTATTTAACAATTGGTTGCTTTGCTCTAGGCTGTTCTTAGGTGCCTGCCAGCATCTGTGAACTTGGCTACAACTTTAGAGTTGGGGTAATGCTTTGAAAGATTCTTTTGCTACTGATCTGCTGTCCTTTGGAAAGAATGTGATTTGGTTATTATAAATAATACCTGTCCTGTAAATGTATCAGGCCCAACAACAGTTACCTACTGCCAACCTTTGTTTACATACCTTCCTGGTAATATTGTTTTGATATTGCCACAATGTTCACCTTAAGTACGGTAGATATAAATATAATAGAGGTCTCATTGCATCATATTTGTCATAAAGGTAAAGGTTTCCCTTCTCCGGTTATGTCCGACTCTAGGGAGTGGTGCTCATCTCCGTTTCTTAGCCAAGAGAGCCAGTGTTGTCCAAAGACATTTCTGTAGTCATGTGACCAGCAGGAATATACCCCAAGGCACATGGAACACTGTTACCTTCCCACCAAAGTGGTACCTATTTATCTACTCACATTTGTCATAGCTTTATGGAAATGATAATGGAAGTATTTGTAATAACATCTTTCAACACTGAAAAAATAGTTAAGGAACTCATTTTCTGTGGCATGAAGGTTGCCATAGAACAGTGATGGCGAACCTTTTTTGGCTCGGGTGCCAAAAGGACGCGCGCACGTGCCCACACCCATAATGCAATGCCCTCCTCCCACGCATGCGCACAACCCCCCGCACTCCCTCCAGACTTCTGTTAGGCCCGTTGGGCCATTTTACGCCATCCCCAGGGTTCAGGAAAGCCTCCTGAAGCCTGGGGACGGTGAAAAACAGCCCAACAGAGCTGACATAGGGCAACGCCTCGCGTGCCCTCAGATATTCTCCCCCCTCTTTCCTTTTATTCTCCAGAAAACTTGGGAAGGTCCCTTCTGAAATGTTCCTGTTTCTGTAGGCCGAGATATCTTTTATATACTGGTTGTCCAATCTGTGGCTCTCCCTTCTCCAGTCTATGATTCCTAAGATCACTTCCACATACCATTGTTACTACCAGGCTAGCCTATAGCCCTGAATCTGGTTCAACCAAAGAGTAGGCACATTAGAAATGGCTCTGAAATAAACTGTGCAACTTCTTCTTTTTTTAATTTTCTTTATTAATTTTCCATTCTATACATCATGATATTTTTACACAGATCTACACCCATTTTCGTACATTATTATTTTGTTTCTATAATTTATACATTATTTTTTCATATTTATAAAATCTTACATCTTCGTCCTACATTGTCTCTCAAACTTCCCTTTTTTTGATCCAATCATACCATTTTGTCTATATTTCATAATATTCCGAATTATTTTGTCCTTTCAGTTCGATAGTTAATCTGTACATCTCGAAACTGTGTAACTTCTAATACTATTCCTAGTCATAGTTGCAATACTGAAAGCAGATAATGTTTATTTTCTAAGAACGTTAAACACATAATGGCTCTGATTCTCTTCGTGGAATATCTTTTACCAATTCTGCAAGAGCTTCTTTGCCCATGTTTGAAAATACATGTATTACACAGTACCTTGTACGGGTAGAGAAACATACAGATAGTTCTCGAGTTACAACAGTTCGTTTAGTGACTGTACAAAGTTACCACAGCATTGAAACCAGTGGCGAGTTGCTGCCGGTTTGGACCAGTTCTTTAGAACTTGTAGCGGAAATTTACTGCCACTCGCCGCACCGGCAGCGGTGATCGGCGGACCACGCTCCCGAACCAGTCCTCTGGTCGCCGCGGCTTAGAAGAACCCCCTCTGTGCATGTGCAAAGGCTTCTGCACATGCGCAGAAAGTCATTTCCGGGTGTTTTGTGTGATATGATGGGGGCGCGTGCAAAACGCACACTTCCGTCCCGATCAGAACTGGTAGGGAAGGTAAGTAGAACCCACCCCTGACTGAAACCGTGACTCATCACCATTTTTCACACTCACGACCCCCACCAGCATTCCCCACAGTCACAAGATCAATGTTCAGATGCTTAGCAAATGACTCATATGTATTTTCATAAGTGTTTCAGTGTCCCGGGGTCACATGATCACCTTATTGCAACCTTCAGAGAAGCAAAGTCAATGGGTAAGTCAGATTCACTCAACAACCGTGTGACTGACTTAACAACTGCAGTGATTCGCTTAACAACTGTGGCAAGAAAGGTCGTAAAACAGGGCAAAAAAAAGCTTCATTTAGCCGCAGAAATTTTGGACTCAGTTGTGGTTGTAAGTCGAGGAGTACCTGTACTCACTGTACAGTCTTTGTTGAAGGATGATGAGTAATGTATGAAATGACCATTGCCTGACCTAGAACCTTCATCATCACTGTAGTGTTCCGGCGTCCTTCTAGGGGCCGCTCTAGGGGGAAGAGTTGTTGGTAATCGCTGATTGGCTGCTCGTGTTGTTCTGCCGGTATTTAAGGAGCTGTCAAATGTGTTTTTCCCTCAGACAAGTTCTGGGTATGTTCAAGCCTGAATAAAGAGTTATGAGTTGTTACCCTCGGGTCACGCCTCAATTACTCGCCAGATCGCTATAAGTTTTAGCAACCACCTTTTGCAATTCTAATGGGCTCAGAGATTGCCATGGATTTTGTCCATTCTCTTGATCCACTGTAGGGACTAGATTACTTAGTGCACAGAGAATGCCACCTTAGAATTAGTCCAGGAACTAATCCCAATGCCAGTGTAAAGCCAGCAGCTGTAACCTTGCATTAATACTGGTACCCTATTGTCAAATCCAGTAAGCCTATGTGGTTGCACAACAGGTCATAAGATCAAAAGCCCCCCCATCAATGTCACCAAAGAAGAATGGTTAGCAGGTTCTGTTCTGAATAAACAGCTGTTCATAGAAGTCCATAAAAAATTGGAGCAGGGTCAGTTGTATAAGAAATACTAATGTAATGCTTTGAATACTTGATCGCAATAACTTTTACATTACTTTGTAAGGCACATAATGATTCTTATGACTTTGCACAGGAAGAAGCTGAGGGAGGGTGACTTATTAAGGCCATGGAGTTCATAAACTCATATCTTCTCTTTATCCGCTGATACTACAAAGTCTTACTGAACTTAATAGAATTTATGTTTGAATAGACATATTTCACATCTGTGGTGTTAATGACTTTGTTCTAAATTTTTGAACATGAAAACTTTCAGCTAATGTCCTACGCTTCTAACTTCAGGACTCTCCAATAGGCCCATCAGGAATTTTGAAAACATGTTATCCACACTTTCAGAGAGTAGGTACTATGGAGTGGGGTGGCCAGTTTCAAAACAGCCATTTATCAGAAGGAATTGGTAATGTTTCTTTCTGCCACTTCCTTGAGCCTCCAGTGCTTCTTGCCACATTAGTTAATGTTTTTAAAAATCATTTTCCTGGGCAAATAAACCAATTTTCAAACATAGTAATAAACTGTAATCACTCACTTTAATACTACAAATGCTAGGCGGGACCATCCCTCAGTAAAGGACCTCGGAGTACTCATCTCTAACGATCTGAGTGCCAGAGCCCACTGCAACTACATATCAAAGAAGGCATTAAGAGTGGTTAACCTAATCTTGCGCAGCTTCTTCTCTGGTAACATTGTACTCTTAACCAGAGCATACAAAACATTTGCTAGACCAATTCTTGAATACAGCTCATCAGTCTGGAACCCACACACTGTTCCCTCTAAGGTGCGCGCCCGCGCGGCCGCGCACGTGATGATAGAACGCCGCGCAGAAGTTTCTAACTTCCTGCCGGCATTTCCTAATGGGAGAGGCTGTGCGCATGCGCGGCCGCGCAGATGAAACGAGAACGCCTCACACCGTTTTTTTTCTTACAGGGAACATTGAACTCACACTACATATCAGACATTAACACAATTGAGAATGTCCAGCGATACTTCACAAGAAGAGTATTACATTTCTCTGTTCATAACAGAATTCCTTATGAAACCAAACTTGAAATTTTGGGACTTCAAAATTTAGAACTCCGCCGCCTTCGATCTGACCTAAGTGTAGCTCACAAAATTATCTGCCTCAATGTCCTACCTGTTAATGACTACTTCAGCTTCAACCACAATAATACACGAGCTCACAATAGATACAAACTTAATGTAAACCGCTCCAGACTTGATTGCAAAAAATTCGACTTCAACAACAGAGTGGTCAACGCCTGGAACACTTTACCTGACTCAGTAGTTTCTTCCCCAAACCCCAAAAACTTCAACCTCAGATTATCTACCATTGACCTCACCCCATTCCTAAGAGGTCAGTAAGGGGCGTGCATAAGCGCACAATCGTGCCTACCGTTCCTGTTCTAATGTACACATATATTCTTACCTCTTTTACTCTTATTCATGCTTGTAATATTACATATATATTCAATCATGTTTTACTGTTCATACTTTGCTTATAATCATATATGCTTGACAAATAAAAAAAAAGTAAAATGGAAAAGTAAATAGACTTACAAACCCATAAGCATACATATGCTCACTAGGATATTTATACTTATATTTGGGGACATCTATCTGGATCCAGTTAATTTCTTAACCTCTTCCAGTCTGGTACAGTCCTAAGGCAAATGGTCAAGTACATGGCACAAACTCTTCTAATTCAGATGGAAAGGAGATGTTGAGTGTCCCAAGTATAACACAGAACTTCAAATCTTTGGATGATTTCCCACAGAGACTTCTTGTTGAGCAACAGGGAAAAAGTCCCATAAGAGTCCATAACTCAATGTTGTAGAACTGAATAGAAATCCTCTATTGCCTTACTTTTGAGATGGTTTGGCCAGTAGCAATGGAATCACTCTAATAGTATTCTAATCAACAATCTACTAAATTGAACTGCTCCAACAATATCCCATGAACAGCTATGTCAAAAGCAGCAAAAGAATCAACCTGAGAGTCTCCTTATGTATCTCCCAATAAAGTTTGCCAATGAAGGCAACCAGCTTTTATTATATCTATTATAAAGCTATTACATCTAGGACTGAAATGGATTTCAATAATTGGCTTCAATGAAACATGCTTATAATTTATGCCGACTAAACTTGAAGAAAAGAGTATTTGCAATGGGGTAATAAACACAAACTGCCTAATGCGAGTTAAGGAATCACAGCCAAGGAACATTACACAAGTCCATAGATGGCAACATTGCAGGCAGGGCTCAAATTCAATGGTTTAATAAATTCTGCAGTAAATAAACCATATGTTTAGTATGTACTACAGTATTATGTACAATCTTGTGCCAAAATCTATCCTCCAATTTTCTGGATTTTTTTCATTCCCTCTCCCAAATCATTTCTACTTTAGGATGATGATTTCTTCTTCTTCTTCTTCTTCTTCTTCTTCTTCTTCTTCTTCTTCTTCTTCTTCTTCTTCTTCTTCTTCTTCTTCTTCTTCTTCTTCTTCTTCTTCTTCTTCTTCTTCTTCTTCTTCTTCTTCTTCTTCTTCTTCTTCTTCTTCTCCTTCTCCTTCTCCTTCTCCTTCTCCTTCTCCTCCTCCTCCTCCTCCTTCTCCTCCTCCTCCTCCTCCTCCTCCTCCTCCTCCTCCTCCTCCTCCTCCTCCTCCTCCTCCTCCTCCTCCACCTTCCAAAATAGTAAAGATGGGAGTATTTATTTCCACACTTTCCTTTGGGTGGATTTTTTTGAGATTTAGTTCTAATAGAAGCAGTCATGGAAGCTGTAGGATGCTTTGGAGATGATTGTAACATGTCCATATCTTTTTAGATTTCTCTGACAACTAACTTTTAATTAAGGGAAGTGCAAGAATTCCACATTCATCCCGAGATTTATATCATTTTTCCTACTTTGAAACAAAAGCACTCCAAAATAAGTGTTCTTCTGGCAGATTGAAATACAATATTTGGTAAAATGTGGGAGTCATATTCAAGCTCATACTATTAATCATGCTGAAATTTGGTGGAATGTTGAAATAATTTATGTATGACCACAATTGAGCCCAAAATTTACATTGCTAAGTGAGAAATGTGTTAAGTGAGTCTTGCCCTACTTTACAACTTTTCTTGCCACATTTGTTAACTGAATCATGGCAGTGGTTAAATTAGTAATACGATTCTTAAGTGCTTCTGGTTTCTCCTTTGACTTTGATTGTCAGACGTTTGCCAAAGGTGGTCACATGACCCCAAGACAATGCAACCGTAATAAATATGAGTCAGTTGTCAAGCATCCCAATATAAATCACATGGCCATGGGGGTTTTGCAATGGTCATAAGTGCAAAAAATGGTCATAAGTCACTTTTTTCAATGCTGTTGTAACTTCAAACGGTCACTATATGAACCATTGTAAGTTGAGGACTACCTGTAAAACCTTCTTTAGAGTATTCTCTAGAATACTCTATTCTAAAGTTCTTTAGAGTATTTTTTTTATTTTCCCCATATAGACAACGAGGTAGCCTTTTCACATAGCTATGCCATTATTTGTGCCTTGATGAATTGGATTGAATTTTCCTTGCTTCCTCAAGTATAATCACATCTGCAGACCTCCTTATAGAAAATGAGTCCATTTTATTTGCATCTTTGATCTATGCTCATCAGAAGGATTATGGATTGGTATTTCCTCTGCTGACTCTGAAACAATACAATGGGATTATCGTGGTATGATAGCACAGAATAAACATGATCCTAAAATAAACTCTTTGGTCCTTTAGGTTAGCCCAAGCCACTTTTCATGTGACTGAATTTGTACTTTGGAAACTGGTTGATCTTTGCATCCACCTAGACTTCAAGCACATTACAATACAACAGGGATTAGCGAGTGTCTCTTGTTTCATTATTGTTCCATTAGTTAGTTTTGCCCATAATTACACTCCACCTGCCTCCTAGTTTCACTTGGGAAAATACTTAAAATTCATTGGGGATACATTGCTCGCAAATTTATTGTCATTTTCAGTTTCACTCTCCTTTCTTCTCATAGTAGGACACATATACAAAGCTCGAGATATGCAGGTTGATTTAAAAAAAAAGAACAATGATTTGCAACTACAACAAATTTGCAATTTCTAGATACTAAAGAAGTCTAGAAAACACTACCGGTATATAAATTAAAAAAAGATGCCGAGTTTTGGAATTTTTTAATAAAACTTTATTTTAAAAACTAGACATTTTGATGAGAGCAATTATGAAGAGCGTCCTATAACTGAAATTAATGCCTGCTTTTATTCTCAGAAGAATCTCATTTGCACATTGAATAAGAAACACCAATTGTCTATGGAGATTCACAGTCATCCAGGTCATGGTTCAGTGGTGGGTTCCTACCAGTGCGGTCCACTCTATAGCACCGGTAGCGGCCCGCTGGTGACGTCACAGTACTGGTACAGTCGGTTGCCTGTGCCTGGGTGCCGCCATTTTTTTTAAAAAAATTTTTTACATTTAAAAATTTTTTTCTTCTGCGCATGCCCAGAAGCCAAGTTTCCGGCACTGCTCATGCGCTGCCTTCCTACCCCACAGTGAGTCCAAGCAGGGGAGGATGGCTGAGGGAGCGTGTGAGACGCTGAAAGAACAGGCGGTAGGAGCTACCTCCATTCCCCTCCCTTCAGCAGTCTGAGAAGCCATGAACGCGCGGTGATTTTCACACATTCGAGACTTCACGAGCTACTGAGTGGAGGGGGAATGGGCGGCAGGACCTATCTCAGTTCCCCTCCCTTCAGCAGTCCGAGAAGCCACGCCCACCTGGTCACATGGCCGACAAGCCACACCCATAAAATAAGCCACACCCACAGAGTGGTAGTAAAAAAATTAGGAACCCGCCCCTGTCATGGTTGTCCCGAAGGTGCTTTTTCAAAAGGCAACTGGACTTTCTTTGTTTTCCTTGAAGATTTTTCACTTCTCATCCAAGAAGCTCCTTCACTTGTGATTGAACTGAGGAAGCTTCTTGGATGAGAAACGAAACATCTTCAAGGAAAACAAGAAAGCCCAGTTCCCTTTCAAAAAAACACCTGTGGGACAGTCACATGAACAGGTCACATGAACAGCCTTTGGTTTCCTGTCTTACATGCTTGGCACATCGTGATGATTTACTGCCAGCACAACGTTATGTCATTTTTTTCGCTTCTTGGATTTCCTTTCTTCAGTTTATAAACACTGAGAACAAAGAGAACAAAGCACAAAGGCATGGGAAAGTGAATCAGAACAATGGCAAAGAAAGAGCTGTATACCCTTGTCCTCGAGAAAGACAAGCTAGATATTTTTAGGATTTGAGCTCAGCTAGGAGCCTGATATTTTGCATCTTGCGTTGAGAAGAGAACGATAATGCTGGCTAATATTATGCCCATCTTTCTTAACAGAAAAAAACCACCCCGTAAGGATTCATACTGAACTCAGATGATGGGAAGCCATATTATAGTCAAAAGGGGACATACTGTCCAGTAGCACATGTTATTTTCCACAACTCCTTACTGACAGGCTTGCCCTTGCCTTGGTGAAACCTGAGAATAGGAAAGGGAGAGGTAAAGGGTTTGGGCCATACAAGGGCTGACCAAAGATAGCTTTGTTCCATAGTTGGCAGCAGACCTAACCAGGAAGAAGATGCCATTCTCCCTCTTCAACACCGATGTCTGACCTAGCTGTGCTTTCCCCATTTCATACATCATCCTTCTGCTTCCCCTAAGAAATTCTTAAAACGGGCTCCTCAGGAGAAGAATCGGGGAAGACCCTCCCTCCCGAACTACCATGTTGCAACGTCTCTGCTGCCTGCTGTAATAAAAGTTGTCAATCAAAATTCTTTCCCCTAATCCTCATCACAAATCTCCGCGGCATATTTTGTGTTGTTCCATGTGTGGAACATTCACCAGCATCAGTAAACCCATGAGCTCAGAATAAGTACTGAATCAGAATGGAGAATTTAGACCGATGAGAAGATGCATTAGATTGCTGTGACAAATGGCATCCCACAAAGAGCACGTGCAGAGTAACTGTGGAATCTGCGCTATTTTCCTACAGGAGACTCACACCCATCTTTTTGTATAAAAACAAATAAAAGGCAGCAACAGCAGCAGGAAAAAAAACCTGGCAGTTATTGTATTATATTAATTTTTTCAAGTTTTTTTTAAAAATATCTGAGCTTAATTTTGGATAAGCCAGCCTGCAGAAAAAAAGTAAAAAAAAAGAAAGACCCAAGTGAAGTGTCTCTACAAAGTTTCATGTAGACCAGGGGTGTCAAACTCGATTTCATTGAGGGCCACATCAGGGTTGTATTTAACCTTGGGGGCTGGATGGGCGTGGCCAGGGTGGGCGTGGCCAGCTTGACATCACTTGTGTTGGGGTGCCTGTGATGGCCCAAGCGCTCTGCCAGTGAAAACAGACCTCGGGAGACTGTGATGACTTCCTGCAACCCTCTGCCAGCGAAAATGGAGCTCGGGAGGGCCGCACACGGCCCTCCCGAGCTCCGTTTTCGCTGACAGAGATTTGCAGGAGGCCATCGCAGCCTCCCAAACACCATTTTTGCTGGCAGAGGCACCGCAGGCCAGTCCTTGGCTGTTTCCAGGGTGACCCTGAGGGGCCAGATCTAAGCACCCTGCGGGCCGAATCCAGCCCCCGGGCCTTGAGTCTGACACCCCTGATGTAGACGATGATATTGATGATTAATAATAGCAACCAGAATGTAATTTAAATCTAATCTTTTGTATGCATTTGGGAATTTGGAGATACGGATTCTTGAGTAATATATAGCAGTCTAAAGTATCCAATAATAATAGTATTCAATCTTCTTCTTGCACTGAAACTGGTACAGAGCTACAGTGTGCACGAGTGTTGTATTGATAATTGTGAAATCATGGTTCGAGTCACCCTAGTTTCCGATGCCTCGATATAAACCCCAGAGAAAGATATCTAAGGGAATGCCTCACACTTTTTTTTAAACATAGGGGGAAAAAAGCTCCACATGGCGCTAGTCTTGAAGAGCATTCGGAAGATGCAGCTGGTGCAGAGTGCAGTGGTATGGACAGTTTTAGGCCCCCAAGACATATCTATATAGCACCACTGCTCCATGAGCTTCACTGGCTGCCAGTTTGCTTCTGGGTGCAATTCAAGGTGTTGGTAATCACCTTTCAAGTCCTTCATGGCATGGGTCCATGTCACTTGAGCCATGATGGGGCAGTGGTTAGAATGCAGTACTGCAGGCTACTGCTGGCTGCCATTCGAATGTCACCAGCTCAAGGTTGACTCAGGCTTACATCCTTCTGATGTCAGTAAAATGAGGACCCAGATTGTTGGGAGCAATATGCTGACTTTGTAAATGGCTCAGAGAGGGCTGTAAAGCACTATGAAGTGGTATATAAGTCTAAGTGCTATGCTATTGAGGGACTGTCTCATCCCAATAAGATTGGCCAGCCATGGAGGCATGCTGTGAGTCCCATCGGCTGGGGTATTCTGGCTGGTGGGGTCCAGGAGAAAAGCCTCCTCTGCTGTTGCTCCTGTTTTTTGGAACATCTTGTCCCATGGAGTGAGGTCAGCTCCCACTCTCCTGACTTTCCACAAGAGCTCGAAGACCTGGCTCTGTCAGTTGGCTTGGGTCTCCAATGGGAAGGCTTCACATTGGGGTCTATGACAATTTGCCATGGCAACTCATCACAGCCAACTCACCACAGCCAACTCAGCATGGCCAGCTCGCCATGGCGGATGTATAGCATTGTTGGTGGGCGTAATAATTGAGGTAACTCGGTTGTTGCCTTGAACATAACTTTAATTCACCTCAGATAACGATAACTCAGAACAAACTCAGAACGAACACATAACGAACAACAACCGCCAGTGCCGTTGACAGCTCCTTAAATAGTTGGCTGTCAGAACATCTTGGCCAATCACAGGCTACTATTGAAGCTCATTCCTAGAGCGGCCCCCTGGCGGCTTCCAGGTATATTACAATGGCAACTCGTCACGGCCAATTTACTGTGAGACAACTCGCCATGCCCAACTCACCACAGGGCAACTCGGTGCAGGACAAGAGTTACACTAATATCAAAGAAATGGTGGAATGGAATCATTAAAGAAAGGATGCAAAGGGAGGGGACCAAATAAAATCACAAAAATTAAAATATATTTTAATTTATTTTAAACAATTGAACTGAATTGTTAAATTGTCGTGTGGTTGAGTTGTCCCACGTCGAGTTGGCTGCAGCGAGTTGGCTGTGGCAAGTTGTCCCCATTCCATTCACATTGGGGGTGGTAACTGATCCCACCACATCCCCACTCATCCTACTCTTTCCCTTCCTATCTTTTTAAAGGACCTGTGTATTTATATTTTTATAGTAATTTATTTGTATTGTGTATAGGTTTTGTACAGTTTTATCCTTTTAATATTGTAAGACGCCCAGAGTTACCCTGCGGTGAGATGGGCAGCCAATAAATTTAATAAACAAACAAATAAATAATTTTTTAAAAAAAGGAGACAGGCAATCTACAGTTTAACAATGAAATAGAAAACAATAGCATTCTGATACCTCACAAGCTCTAAAATGTTCAACTGCACTTTCACAGTAAATTCTAAAGAAATGACTTGAGGAATGAGGTAGGAAAACAAAACCTTGTTTTGACAGTGTAGGAAATTTTCAACGCAGTTTGATGACAGTTTCTGAAGAGAAGTGGTTTGTGTCTTCCTCAGCTTCAATGTGAGCTTTTTGTAGCCATTTTGCAGCAGAGCATATAGTGTCCTATGAGGTATACAAATCATATGGAAGTCATAATGAAACAAAGACAAGGTACCTGTGGAAAATGACAGAGCTGAAAATGAGAACACAGTGCAATACCAAAAGAAGCACTAATTAGAACAATATGTTGTGATATGAATCACGAGTCTGCTCTTGATCTGTGAATTGTGAATAGAGGTCAAGCGGTGATAGATATCTGCTTTAGGAGCTTATTTAGAAACCAAAGTTATCTCCAGACAGAATTGGTTGTGGAAAACATCTTGCCAAATGGCAAGGAAGAGATAACCACGCCCCTGGGATTTCTGTGTAATAAACTAACTGTATTCTGTACCTAGGATATTACCCATATTTAAAAGGATGCAGCCTCAGCTTAATTACCATTTTGGCTTTAAATCTTACTGAGTCATGAAACACAAGCTAGTGAAAATATTTTAATTGTCAAACAATTGAACAGTCCTTGGAAAATATTCTACATTATTTTGTTGTAAGGACTTGCAATTCCACGTACAATTTATGCCAATTTGTCTTTTGATGGGGGAGGTATTCAACATGGCAAATGACTTCATCAGGACTTCTCAAAGTATTTTGTGAATAGGTGAAGAAGAACTACAAACCTGCTTGAAATTTGAAGAGTTCAGCATTAATTCCCCCTGACAGTAGGAGATTCCATATTTGTTGTAGGTTCACTTTAGGCTGTTACTTCAATATATCCTGATTTAATTGTTCAATGAATGTTTTAAGCCCTAGAAAACTGTCGGTTAGTAGAAGTAAGGAGAAGCCTTCATATTTAAGACAAGGCAAAAATTTGTAACATAATTTTATAGTTATTAAATATCCAAAATACTTTTGTATAAAGATTATACAGGGATTTGTTCTGTATGCACATGTTTGTGTCCATTCTATTATATCTAATGCTTTCTTAGAGTTTCTTACATTGGACATTTGCAATCCAGGTCATTTCCATCTCTCTTGATTTCAACAATGCACTGCTGGGTATTCAGAATATGGGTCTTTTTCTTTTTCTGCTCCTCTCTCTCTTTCTGACAACAACAGTGACAACAGGAATAATTCATAATAGGGATGGAGTATAGTCGTTCAATATGGTTGATACAGTTGATTCAATATAGTTTCTATGTCTATATATAGAATATACTGACATGACTTTTCTTAATTTAAGCAATGTGACAAAGTCCTAAAATTACGAAGAAAATAACACAAGCAGCAAAAACCAGAAGATCAGCTATTGTAGAAAGAAATGGCCACATAACAAAATGTGAGGACCAATGAATGACGTTAAACCAGAAACATAATTTGTGTGTCCAGGGGCATTTCATGGCTGTCTAGCAACCATAAAACATTCACACCTCATAGCAGCTAAAGAGGCAAAAGGGCTGAAAGAAAGGGACAGAGCAATAGGGCACTTGAAGTAAATTGACAAACAAAAAATGATGGAGCTACAGAAAGTTCATATGAGGCAAAGACTAAATGTTTTATACAGAACTGTTTAATAAACAATTGATAAATGATCCAAATTCTTCTTGAAGGATCTGTCTGATGATCTGTTGAAGGACATTACTGGGATTTGATGGAGCCAAGGTGGCGCAGTGGTTAAAAGCAGCACTGCAACCTACTTCAGTGACTGCTAGTTCAGCAGTTCAGCTGTTCAAATCTCACCAGGCTCAAGGTTGACTCAGCCTTCCATCCTTCTGAGGTCGGTAAAATGAAGACCCAGATTGTTGGGGGCAATATGCTGAACTCTGTAAACCGCTTAGAGAGGGCTGTAAAGCACTATGAAGCGGTATATAAGTCTAACTGCTATTGCTATTGCTATTTGCATCTGAATGGTAAAAGCATTATTTTATCAGTCTTGTGCAAAACTTCAAAAGGTGCTTGGCTTTGGCAATGCTCTAAGCAAAGATTCCTTCAAAGTTGTTTCAAAAGCAATGTGACCCCCCCCTGCTTTTAATAGTAAAACAAACCAATTCAATTGGCTGTGATTGATGGGAAATCTGTTAGTTGGAAAGAGACTAATGTTGTCTCTTGTGGGTAGATGCAACTGCCAGATTTTGAGGTCATTAGAATGACCTTGTTGAGGAGTAATATCCTGCATTATAGTGTATATGGACAGCAATTCTGGCTGACTACCACAGGCATCCAAAAAGTCAAGATGGCTGATATAACCATGCAATCAAAGTCCTGCCATCACTTTGATCACATGGTTGTGGCAGCCATCTTGATGTTTTGACACACAAATGACATATGCACATTTTAGGACAGCAACTGGCAGAAGCTGTACCTTCCTCCCTTCGCTCACCAAGCATCATCTACCAGTGGGAAAGCAAACTGCCAATCTCTCCCTCGAACCTGGGGCTGTGAAGGGATGCATTGTCATCAAAGGAACAGATTTGATGACTGGACATTATTTGTTAATTGATCTTTCAACTGGGAGAACAAAATCTGCTTGATGCTTCCATAACTAATTAGCATGAGGCAAGTACGTTTATAGATACTCTAATCCAACTGACAGAACTGTTACAAAAATCATAATTACCAGCACATTAAACAAAAGTGCAGGAACAAATTCAAGCAGTTAAAAAAAACCTTTGTAACAGAATGCTACAGTTCTAACAAATGTTTTATTTCATTCATAGCCAATTAAAGTACAATATTAATATTTTTTCTTCTATAAATGTCTATAACTATAACTGTCTGGTTTGGTTCTGCAACCCAACAAGACAGACACAGACTTTAAAGGATAATTAGAACTGCAGAAAAAACAATTGCTACCAACCTGCCTTCCATTGAGGACCTGCATACTGCACGAGTCAAAAAGAGGGCCGTGAAAATATTTACAGACACCTCACATCCTGGACCCAAACTGTTTCAACTGCTACCCTCAAAACGACGCTGTAGAGCACTGCACACCAGAACAACTAGACACAAGAACAGTTTTTTCCCCGAACGCCATCACTCTGCTAAACAAATAATTCCCTCAAAATGACAAACTATTTACTATGCCTGCACTACTATTAATCTTCTCATCATTCCCATCACCCATCTCCTCCCACTAATGACTTTATAACTGTAACTTTGTTGCTTGTATCCTTACGATTTATATTGACTGGTTCCTAATATGATCTGCTTGCTTATTTGTACCCGGACTATTATTGTTGTACCTTATGATTCTTGACGACCGTATCTTTTCTTTTATGTACATTGAGAGCATATGCAGCAAGACAAATTCTTTGTGTGTCCAATCACACTTGGCCAATAAAAAATTCAATTCAATTCAATTCAATTCAATTCAATTCAATTCAATTCAATTCAATTCAATTCCATTCCATTCCATTCCATTCCATTCCACTCCACTCCACTCCACTCCACTCCACTCCACTCCACTCCACTCCACTCCACTCCACTCCACTCCACACCACACCACACCCCTCCACTCCACTCCACTCCACTCCACTCCACTCCACTCCACTCTACTCTACTCTACTCTACTCTACTCTACTCTACTCTACTCTACTCTACTCTACTCTACTCTACTCTATTCTATTCAGAAGTCATGATTTTCATAATAGTATGAATCATAGGAACATCAGAAGCTAATTCTTTATATATTTTCTTTCTTTCCTATTTTTCTTCTACATTTTTCTTTTCTTTTTTCTTTGTGCACTTTAGCTTTCTCTTTTATTCCTTCCTTTTTATTTTTTCCTTCTTACTCTACTTTGAGTAACGATAGTGAGGGTTCAGAATTGGGGTCACTTTACTTCAATGGTTCTACTTCTACCTAAATGAAGGAAGAAGTTAGTTGGTGATGCCAGGGCAGAAAAAGTCATTCTGTTGGTTATTTCCTTGTGGAGTGTGGCAGGTTTCATGGCTCTCAGCTTTAATTCTTGGTATCTACATGAAACTTACTAAGTGAGATCATCCACTGATTTGGGATAGCAATAGCAATAGCACTTAGACTTATATACTGCTTCACAGTGCTTTACAGCCCTCTCTAAGCGGTTTACAGAATCAGCATATTGCCCTCAATAATTTGGGTCCTCATTTTACCCACCTTGGAAGGATGGAAGGCTGAGTCAACCTTGAGCCTGGTCAACCTTGAACTGCCAAATTGCAGGCAGCCAGCAGTCAGCAGAAGTAGCCTGCAGTACTGCACTTTAACCACTGCACCACCATGGCTCATTGGGTATCCTAAATAAGTTGGTGATAACCAAATATATATTCATACCTGAAAATTGCCTGCTCTAAGTGGAGTTGATTTGTCTAGTGAACATTTGTGGTTTACAGATTTTGAAATATCTGCTTTGTGAGCAAGGAGACAAAGTTCTTCAATGCTTGGAGTAATTTACCTACCAGATTACCTTAACCCTAGAAACTGAGATACCATCTTCTCTGCTGGTTTTTGCAAAGGTGTCAAGACAAAAGTGTTTCAGAGAGCATTTGGTAATTGATGTCATAGGATTATATGTAATGATGGAATCTTGTTTTATAGATATGTTGCTGATTTATGGTTTAATAGGTGCATTGTATATACTCCTCTGTATGTATGGAATCAGTGAGATACAGTGTTACTAAACTGTATATAACTGTTATAAACCAACCAAAAGCCATGTGCTGTTCATGGTTTGACACACATATAAAGTCATGCACAATTGCATGATTAGGAGCCATGGTGGCGCAGTGGTTAGAATGCAGTATTGCAGGCTAACTCTGCCCACTGCCAGGTCAGAAGTTTGATCCTGATGGGGTTCAAGGCCTTCATACTTCCAAGGTTGGTAAAATGAGGACCCAGATTGTTGGGGGCAATATGATGACTCTGCAAACCGCTTAGAGAGGGCTGTAAAGCACTGTGAAGCGGTGTATAAGTCTAAATGCTATTGCTATTGATTGCTTCATAGGGCTGGTTAGGAACCTAAACTGGGACAGTGATACTCTTATACTCTTCTCACTCCCCATCCTCAAAATCTGCCTCCCAATATATTTCTAATGACATATGAAGAATTTGCTGTCACCATGATTGGATTAGTGAATTTTTTAAATATATGTTGAACTCTGGGATTAAAGGAGCTGAGATAGTGCAGTGGTTAAAAGCAGCATTGCGACCTTCAGCTGATTGCTAGTTCAGCAGTTCAGCTGTTCAAATCTCACTAGGCTCAAGGTTGACTCAGCCTTCCATCCTTCCAAGGTTGGTAAAATGAGGACCCAGATTGTTGGGGGCAATATGCTGAACTCTGTAAACCGCTTAGAGAGTGCTGTAAAGCACTATGAAGCGGTATATAAGTAAAGTGCTATTGCTATTGCTATTGCTATTGCTAT